>JAPZAG010001065.1:0-41932 GCA_027475135.1 Bactrocera correcta | reverse complement strand
AGCATTAGAAAATTCCGTAATTTTTATTTAGGTATAAAGTCGATTTTCTTGTATATACCATTTAGCAATCGAATCGAATCCTAAATCATTAGTTTAACATATTTAAGTTAATTAACCCCCTTTATCTTACTGAAGTCTACAAACGGCTTAGCGGCATAACGGCAGTTCATGTAGAAGAATTCCGTTATCATATATTTAGGTATAAAGTCCATTTTCTTGTATATACACATTAAGCAATCGATATCGAAATGCCTCAAATCATTAGTTTAACATATTTAAGTTAATTAATCCTCTTTATCTTACTGAAGTCTACAAACGCCTTAACGGCATAACGGCAAAGCATTTAGAAGAATTACGTAATCTTATATTTAGGTATAAAGTCGATTTTCTTGTATATACTCATTTAGCAATCGATATCGAAATGCTTCAAATATAAGTTTAACATATTTAAGTTAACAAACCTACTTTAACGCACTAAGTTAACACAAAGCCATGGCGACATAAAGGCAGTGCATGTAGAAGAATGCCGTAATCTTATATTTAGGTATAAAGTCGATTTTCTTGTATATACTCATTTAGCAATCGATATCGATATGCCTCAAATCATTAGTTTAACATATTTAAGTTAATTAACCCCCTTTATCTTACTGAAGTCTACAAACGGCTTAGCGGCATAACGGCAGTTCATGTAGAAGAATTCCGTTATCATATATTTAGGTATAAAGTCGATTTTCTTGTATATACACATTTAGCAATCGATATCGAAATGCCTAAAATCATTAGTTTAACATATTTAAGTTAATTAACCCTCTTTATCTTACTAAAGTCTACAAACGCCTTAACGGCATAACGGCAAAGCATTTAGAAATATTACGTAATCTTGTATTTAGGTATAAAGTCGATTTTCTTGTATATACTCATTTAGCAATCGAAATCGAAATCCTTTAAATCATTAGTTTAACATATTTAAGATAATTAACCCTCTTTATCTTACTGAAGTCTACAAACGCCTTAACGGCATAACGGCAAAGCATTTAGAAGAATTACGTAATCTTATATTTAGGTATAAAGTCCATTTTCTTGTATATACTCATTTAGCAATCGATGTAGAAATGCTTCCAATCATTAGTTTAACATATTAAAGTTAATAAACCTTCTTTAACGAACTGAAGTTGGCATAAATCCATGGCGGCATAACGGCAGTGCATTTATAATAACTCCGTAATCTTACATTTAGGTATAAAGTCGATTTTCTTGTATACACACATTTAGCAATCGATATCGAAATCCCTTCAAATCATTAGTTTAACATATTTAAGTTAATTAACCTTCTTTATCTTACTGAAGTTTACATAAAGCCATAACGGTAGAACGGCAGTGCATTTGGGAGAATTTCGTAATCTTATATTTAGGTATAAAGTCGATCTTGTTGTATATACACATTTAGCAATCGATATCAAAATGCATCAAATCATTAGTTTAACATATTTAAGCTAATTAACCTTCTTTAACATATTGAAGTTGATATAAAGCCATGGCGTCATAACGACAGTACATTTGGAAGAATTCCGTAATCTTATATTTAGGTATAAAGTCGATTTTCTTGTATATATGCTTTAAGCAATCGATTTCGAAATGCTTCAAATAACTGGTGTAACATATCTAAGTTAATAAACCTTCTTTAACGAACTGAAGTTAACATAAAGCCTTAACGGCATAACGGCAAAGCATTTAGAAGAATTACGTAATCTTATATTAAGGTAAAAAGTCGATTTTCTTGTATATACTCATTTAGCAATCGATATCGAAATGCTTCAAATCATTAGTTTATCATTTTTAAGTTAATAAACTTTCTTCAACGATCTGAAGTTGGCATATAGTCGTGGCGGCATAACGGCAGTGCATGTAGAAGAATTCCGTAATCTTATATTTAGGTATAAAGTCGATTTTCTTGTAATCACATTTTGCTATCGATATCGAAATGCTTCAAATCATTAGTTTAACATATTTAAGTAAATTATCCTTCTATAACATATTGAAGTTGATATAAAGCCATGGCGGCATAACGACAGTACATTTGGAAGAATTCCGTAATCTTATATTTAGGTAGAAAGTCGATTTTCTTGTATATATGCATTAAGCAATCGATTTCGAAATGCTTCAAATAACTAGTGTAACATATTTAAGTTAATAAACCTTCTGAAGTTAACATAAAGCCATGACGGCATAACGGCAGTGCATTTAGAAGAATTCCGTAATCTTATATTTAGGTATAAAGTCGATTTTCTTGTATATACTCATTTAGCAATCGATATCGAAATGCTTCAAATAACTGGTTTAGCATATTTAAGTTAATTAACCTTCTTTATCTTAATGAAGTTTACATAAAGCCTTAACGGCATAACGGCGGTATATTTATATGAATTCCGTTATCTTATATTTAGGTATATAGTCGATTTTCTTGTATTTACATATTTAGCAATCGATATCGAAAATCTTCAAATCATTAGTTTAACATATTTATGTTAGTTAAACTTCTTTAACGTAATGAAGGTGATATTAAGCCATGGCCGCATAACGACAGTGCATTTAAAAGAATTCCGTAATCTTATATTTAGGTATAAAGACGATTTTGTTGTATATACGCATTTAGCAATCGATATCGAAATGCTTCAAATCATTAGTTTAACATATTTAAGTTAATTAACCTTCTTTAACGTATTGAAGTTGATATAAAGCCATGGCGGCATAACGAAAGTAGATTTGGAAGAAACCCGTAATCTTGTATTTAGGTATAAGGTCGATTTTGTTGTATATACACATTAAGCAATCGATATCGAAATGCTTCAAATCATTATTTTAACATATTTAAGTTAATTAACCTTCTTTATCTTACTGATGTTTACATAACGCCAAAACGGTATAACGGCAGTGCATTTGGAAGAATTTCGTAATCTTATATTTAGGTAAAAAGTCGACTTTCTTGTATATACTCATTTAGCAATCGATGTCGAAATGCTTCAAATTACTCGTTTAACATATTTAAGTAAGTTAACCTTCTTTAACGATCTGAAGTTGGCATATAGCCATGGCGGCATAACGGCAGTGCATGTAGAAGAATTCCGTAATCTTATATTTAGGTATAAAGTCGATTTTCTTGTATTTACACATTTAGCAATCGATATCGAAATGCTTCAAATTAATCGTTTAACATATTTAAGTTAGTTAACCTTCTTTAACGTAATGAAGGTGATATAAAGCCATGGCGCCATAACGACAGTGCATTTAGAAGAATTACGTAATCTTATATTTAGGTATAAAGCCGATTTTGTTGTATATACTCATTTAGCAATCGATATCGAAATGCTTCAAATAACTGGTTTAGCATATTTAAGTTAATTAACCTTCTTTATCTTACTGAAGTTTACATAAAGCCAAAACGGTATAACGGCAGTGCATTTGGAAGAATTTCGTAATCTTATATTTAGGTAAAAAGTCGACTTTCTTGTATATACTCATTTAGCAATCGATGTCGAAATGCTTCAAATTAATCGTTTAACATATTTAAGTTAGTTAACCTTCTTTAACGTAATGAAGGTGATATAAAGCCATGGCGCCATAACGACAGTGCATTTAGAAGAATTACGTAATCTTATATTTAGGTATAAAGCCGATTTTGTTGTATATACGCATTTAGCAATCGATATCGAAATGCTTCAAATCATTCGTTTAACATATTTAAGTTAGTTAACCTTCTTTAACGTAATGAAGGTGATATAAAGCCATGGCGGCATAACGACAGTGCATTTAGAAGAATTCCGTAATCTTATATTTAGGTATAAAGTCGATTTTGTTGTATATACGCATTTGGCAATCGATATCGAAATGCTTCAAATAATTCGTTTAACATATTTAAGTTAGTTAACCTTCTTTAACATAATGAAGGTGATATAAAGTCATGGCGGCATAACGACAATGCATTTAGAAGAATTCCGTAATCTTATATTTAGGTATAAAGTCGATTTTGTTGTATATACACATTAAGCAATCGATATCGAAATGCTTCAAATCATTAGTTTAACATATTAAGTTAATAAACATTTTTTATTATACTGAAGTCTACATAAAGCCTTAGCGGTACAACGGCAGCGCATTTAGAAGAATTCCGTAATGTTATAATTTTATATTTAGGTAAAAAGTCGATTTTCTTGTATCTACACATTCAGCTATCGATATCGAAATGCTTCAAATCATTCGTTTAACATATTTAAGTTAGTTAACCTTCTTTAACGTAATGAAGTTGATATAAAGCCATGGCGGCATAACGACAGTGCATTTAGAAGAATTCCGTAATCTTATATTTAGGTATAGGCCGATTTTGTTGCATATGCGCATTTAGCAATCGATATCGAAATGCTTCAAATAATTAGTTTAACATATTTAAGTTAATTAACCTTCTTTAACGTATTGCAGTTGATATAAAGCCATGGCGGCATAACGACAGTAGATTTGGAAGAAACTCGTAATTTTATATTTAGGTATAAAGTCGATTTTGTTGTATATACCATTAAGCAATCGATATCGAAATGCTTCAAATCATTAGTTTAACATAATTAAGTTAATTAACCTTCTTTAACGTATTGAAGTTGATATAAAGCCATGGCGGCATAACGACAGTAGATTTGGAAGAAACTCGTAATCTTATATTTAGGTATAGGCCGATTTTGCTGCATATGCGCATTTTGCAATCGATATCGAAATGCTTCAAATCATTCGTTTAACATATTTAAGTTAGTTAACCTTCTTTAACGTAATGAAGGTGATATAAAGCCATGGCGGCATAACGACAGTGCATTTAGAAGAATTCCGTAATCTTATATTTAGGTATAAAGTCGATTTTGTTGTATATACACAATTAGCAAGTGATATCGAAATGCTTCAAATCATTCGTTTAACATATTTAAGTTAGTTAACCTTCTTTAACGTAATGAAGGTGATATAAAGTCATGGCGGCATAACGACAGTGCATTTAGAAGAATTCCGTAATCTTATATTTAGGTATAAAGTCGATTTTGTTGTATATACACATTAAGCAATCGATATCGAAATGCTTCAAATCATTAGTTTAACATATTAAGTTAATAAACATTTTTTATTATACTGAAGTCTACATAAAGCCTTAACGGTATAACGGCAGAGCATTTAGAAGAATTCCGTAATGTTATAATTTTATATTTAGGTAAAAAGTCGATTTTCTTGTATATACACATTTAGCTATCGATATCGAAATGCTTCAAATCATTCGTTTAACATATTTAAGTTAGTTAACCTTCTTTAACGTAATGAAGTTGATATAAAGCCATGGCGCCATAACGACAGTGCATTTAGAAGAATTCCGTAATCTTATATTTAGGTATAGGCCGATTTTGTTGCATATACGCATTTAGCAATCGATATCGAAATGCTTCAAATCATTAGTTTAACATATTTAAGTTAATTAACCTTCTTTAACGTATTGAAGTTGATGTAAAGCCATGGCAGCATAACGACAATACATTTGGAGGAATTCCGTAGTCTTATATTTATATATAAAGTTGATTTTCTTGTATATACACATTTAGCAATCTGTACAAAATGAGCATCTCCCCCGGGCATTTACACACCCACCACACGATCACACATTCCAACTCAACTTCACAACATTGACACGCACCTTCATCATATCCACGTCACAAACCAACAAAGCTTACTTTCCACATTACACACCAGCTGATTCCACACACAAAAAAGGGGACCAAAAGGACAACCGCATCTCACTTCGTTTGCAACTTTAACCGCGACTACACCGCGTGGGCGAAACTTCTAGAACGAGCGTTTTCTCTAAAACCAACAGTTTTTCGGCGGTTTTAAATATCCAGTTTTCTGTAAAACCAACAGTGTTTCGGCGGTTTAAATATCCAGTTTTCTGTAAAACTAACAGTGTTTCGGCGGTTTAAATATCCAGTTTTCTCTAAAACCAACAGTTTTTCGGCGGTTTAAGTGTCCAGTTTTTTCTACAACCAACAGTTTTCGGCGTTTTAAGTATCCAGTTTTTTCTACAACCAACAGTTTTCGGCGTTTTAAGTATCCAGTTCCTTTTCTACAACCAACAGTTTTCGGTTTTTAAATCGGCAGTTAATAGTGTCGGAGTTCGAGACACTTGTTCTTGCTCATCACCTATCATAAGGGCACAACAAAAGCGGTGAGTTAGTGAAATTTACATGGTCCTTCGAGGCAAAATGAACGGCACATTGGTGAAACGTTAAAAAAAAAAAAAAAAAAAAAAACGGTTTCCATATGAAAACAGTGCAGTGACACCGAGAAAAATATATAAGAACGAAGTGGCACGAAATCTACATATATACATGCATACATTCTTATATATAACATACAAAAAAGTGTGGTGAAAAAAGAAAAAAAAAAAATAATAATAATAATAATTTATTTAAACCTAAAACCAGAAGCAGTGCATTGGAATAATATAATAATGTGCAAAATTGTGATAGCTCTAAATTAACAAATAACGCATTAATCAAAAGTGGGTGCAAACTAACATATACAATACGGGCGCGAAAATAAAATAAATTAATAAAATACGGGCGCGAATTTTTAACAAACAAAATACAAATCCAAAAAAAAAAAAAATAAAACATACTAAAAACAAATAAAAGAACAGAAAACTTTAACACCGGTTGCACCGAAGCTAATCGTCACATGGTCTCCGACGCTTCCTTCTAGATGTCACAAGCTGCTTGGTAGAAAACATACACAAGAAAGCGGAACGCCGGCGTAGGAAGGAAATCCCACCAGATAAGCAAGAAAGGATACACACCACCTTTCACCAAATTACTGAACCCAAAGTCCTTGAGGAAAAGCAGAGTGAGTGCGTCAATTCCTTTTTGATTTCATTTATTATATGTATATATGTATGTAGAGGGGCACAAACGGTCAATATAAAAGAACCGAAAGAAATTAAACCCGTTTTATAAGAACGGTTTGTAAAAATTCTAAATCAGCGGCAAATTTAAGTACCGGTAGAATCCAATACGGTACATAATATATATGTATGTATATATGTATCCACAGTATATATATATATATATATATTTTAAATATATTTAACTAAACAATAGTTATTCCTTGCTTTTTAAACTTACCTTCGTGTATACAATACACACAATTCCCACAGAGAAAAAATTCAATATTTTCAAATTATTCTGGCAATACCGCTCCAGCTCATTAACTGTGAGAGGGACACTTGCCAATTATACGAACAATACCTCTTCAGCTTATTAAGCTGTGAGAGGAATTGCTTCCAAAAAGTAAGCAAAAATCGCAAGAGTAATACAACATAAAAGGGAATAAGTGCAAACATACATATATACATATCCTCAAGCGGATTATATACATTATATAACTAAAATTGATACATATACATATGTACCATATATACATATACATACATATATATTCTACATTAGGGCTTTTGCGCATATTTCTGAACGCGAGTACACAATCGCGAAATATTTCGATATTGCCTTATATTCTCACATGCGTATACCTAAAAAACAAAAAAATAGGATACAATTAATCAAGAGATATTCGGAAAATATATTTGGGTGCGGAAAATCAAAGAATATTGGGTCAGAAATTAAATATTGCAAACTAATTACTCACCTTTGTACATACATACACACATACATTGAAAGTCCAATTTTGGCGATTTCTAGCATTTATCTTGTTCCTTGTCACACAAGAACAAGCATAAATGCACATATTTTATTTAACGCATACTATATGCACATAAAATCCACAAGTATGTACAAAGGATATTGACCTTGTTTAGTGCGCGCTGCAACAAGGGTATACAAATAAATCCGTAATAAACATTTTTCCGAAAAAGAAAAAGAAGTGAATACGAACGAAAAAAAAAAAGCGATAAACGCATTTTTTAAAAATCTTTTACTAAACTAACAGTTCTTATTTAATATTTAAAAAAAAAAAAAAAACAAAAAAAGAGCTTTCGGTCACGTATATTTTACTTACAAATTTGTTCGGCAATATTAACTCTTATTTATTGAAAAGAGTTTTCGGTACCATATATCTATATTATAATAAAATATATATACATATATATTTTATTAATTAAAATTTTCTGAATGAGCACTGACTCAAAAGAATCTAAGGCAGAATTCTTAAGAATTCCGAAAATGACTAATGACGATAAAAGCCCAAGTACGCCTGCTGAAGCTACACGCTCAAAGCAAGGTACTACAAAGCAAAAAAGGGGGAAAGACATTTCGTATATTAAATTAATTTCCGAGAGTGACAGCTTAATTAAATACTGCACTCGATTTGCATCTTCTCCGATTCAGGACAACTCTGAATCGGTGCTAGAAATTAAAAATAAATCTATTGACAATTTTTGGACACGCCTCCAAGCGGCATACGACGCAGTAGTAGAAACTGATGATTCAGATCTACCTGAAAATTTCAAAACTTCGGCTTACGCCAAATACGAAAATTGCTTAGACCGCTATGAAGACACAAAAGCAATGATATCAGATCAATTAAAGCTTATGAAGGCAATTGCACCTACTCCCCACAGTAGAGTAGAGTTACCACAATTACAAGCCCAAGAGGCAAGTTCAGGCATACATCTCAAAGTGCCAGCGTGTGATACGGAAATATTTCATGGAGGTTATGAACAATGGCCGTCCTTCCGGGACATGTTTACAGCCGTGTACATAAACCATCCAAAATTATCACAAGCGCAAAAATTGTATCACCTCCGATACAAAACTAAAGGTCAAGCAGGCGTAATAGTCAAGCAGTTCGCATTGAATGACGATAATTTTAATTTAGCTTGGGAAGCTTTAAGACAAAGATACGAAAATGAGAGAATATTAGTTGACAGGCAAATAACGATACTTATGAACTTGCCAAAAATTCAAAGAGAAACCAGTGAAGAATTCATGAAACTAGAATCCACTGTTTCAAATTGTTTGTCGGTTCTATCGACACAAAATATTCCCACTCACAATTGGGATCCTATTCTGGTAAACATATGTACCGCCGCATTACCAGAAAAATCATTACTTTTGTGGGAGCAATCGCTCTCATCAAGAAGAAAATGCCCAACGTGGCAGCAAATGAAAGATTTCTTAACTACCCAATACGAAATTGCGGAAAGGGTAGACAAAAAAGTAGTCAGAACTAAAAACGTTCAACAAGACTTAAATCGAAGCTTCAATAGACCCCAAGCCGGAAGCAACAATTATTTAAACAGAAGCTTTTTCAAAACACAGTCGTTCACATCTGAACAAAATAAATTCACGTCATGCGAACTATGTTCTGGAGGGCATAAGTTAAAAGCTTGCGAGAAATTTAAAAAAATGAATGTCACTGAAAGGAACAACTTTGTCAGATCAAAAAGACTTAATACTTGCGAAAGCAAATTTAATTGCGTATATTGCCACAAAAGGCATCATTCTATGTTACATCTCAATAACTTTCCCAACACATCTCATAGCAGCGCTTTTTCAAAAAAAGCCACGGGTTTAGTTGCCACAGCAACTCCCGAAACAAAACCTCAAGAAAATTGCCAAGAGACACCATGTTGTTCAAAGGCAATAAAAACTCAAACGCTACACAGCGAAAATCATAGTAGAGTACTACTACCTACAGCAGTTGTCTCCATCGAACATCGAGGAGAACTGTTCAAACTAAGAGCCCTAATAGACCAAGGATCACAACGATCATTCATAGCGTCTAGGGCACAAAATAGGCTAAAGCTGCCAACAAAACATGCCAACTATGAAATTACGGGAATGGGCGGACGAGTAGTACAAAACTCACATAAAATCTGCCCCATTATCCTAATTTCCCCCCAAGCGGATAAGCGCATTCAAGCAAATGCTATTGTCTTACCGCAACTGACAAACATGCTTCCAAGTTATCAAATAAATAGCAAGCAGTGGGATAAGATTTCACATCTCACTCTAGCAGATCCCAACTGCAACACCCCCGCTCAAATAGACCTTCTATTAGGCAGCGATCTCATATCGCAAATTATACTAGAAGGTGTTGAAAAAATTTCGAAAACACTACTGGCGCAAAATACCATTTTCGGATGGGTCCTAAGTGGACTAGTTGCGGAACCAGTCACAGCCATGACAACTCAAGTTGAGGAAATCTCAAACGAGTACCTCAATTCACAATTGAGAAGATTTTGGGAGGTAGAAGAACTCCCCCCCATTCCAATTACAACACCTGAAGATCAGTATTGTGAAGACTTTTACAAAGCCACAACTACTCGATAAAATAATGGTCGGTATGTCGTACGACTACCAATAAAACAACAATTTCCAGACACACTCGCCTTAGGTCACTCTCGCACCTCTGCAATACAGCAGTTTCTAAGTATGGAGAAAAACCTACTTAAAAAAGGTGAGCTTAAACAAGTTTATGATGGTGTCGTGGAAGAATACCTTCATTTAGATCACATGGAGGAAATAAGCCCATGTGAAAAAATCATAAGAGGCAAATATTACTACTTCTACTTGCCACATCATGCAGTAGTAAAGCCTGAGAAGAAAACAACAAAAGTTCGAGTGGTCTTCAATGCATCACGATCCACGAGCTCAGGTAATTCCCTAAATGATATTCTATTTACGGGACCCACACTCCAACCAGATTTAATGCTTCTCATATTGAACTGGCGTATATACAAATACGTATTCAATGGGGATGTCGAAAAGATGTATCGACAGATACTGGTTCATAAAGATGATCAAGATTTCCAGCGGATTATTTTCCGAAAATCTGCCAATAGTCCACTACGCGACTTTAAATTGAAAACAGTTACCTTTGGCGTAAACTGTGCCCCATATCTAGCCATTCGTACATTACACGAACTGGCAGAAGACACAAAGCCAGAATTTCCACTGGCAACACAAGTCTTAAAAACGCAAACGTATGTAGACGACATCCTGTCTGGAAGCCACAGTCTTCTACAAGCATACGAGACCTTATCACAGGTAATAAATGCCCTCAATACCGCAGGGTTTCCTTTAAAAAAAATTACTGCCAATCACCCAAAAAATTTTAAAAAATAATCCTAAAGACCATTTGTTGGATACTAATTTCCTTATATTTGAAAAGGATATTACAACAAAAACACTAGGCATCCAATGGAATGCGATATCGGACCAGTTTTCATACACGACTGAGTCCATATCCGCGTTATCCGCCATTACAAAACGCCAAATTCTCTCCTCGGTGGCAAAACTTTTTGACCCCGCAGGATGGCTTTCGCCAATTATGATACAAGCGAAAATCTTGATCCAAGAATTATGGCTAGACGGAACCGACTGGGACGAACAAGTGAAACCTCTTCGCTTAGAAAAATGGTCGCAGTTCGCTAATAATTTGAACGACATCTCGAAGATACAAATTCCACGGTGGGTAAACTATTCCCCCGAATACAAAGTGGAACTACACGGCTTCTGCGACGCCTCTGAAAAGGCAATTGTGCCACTGTATATGTGCGTACACAAACCGATGTCGCAACTACAAGCCACTTATTAGCAGCAAAGGCAAAAGTTGCGCCTCTAAAAACGCTAAGTCTCCCACGACTTGAACCCTGTGGCGCTCTGCTACTAGCAAAGCTAGCTTCAATGGTGCAGACCCACTTAAAGATGGCGAAATATAGATTATATTTATGGTCCGATTCCGAGATAGTTCTAGCCTGGTTAGAAAAACCACCACATGCGTGGAAAACTTATATTTCTAACCGCACATCTGAAATACTTGACCTAGTAGGATCAGCCACTTGGCGTCACGTAGCCAGTGCTGACAATCCTGCTGATCTAGGTACAAGAGGATGCAAGCCTCTGCATCTTGCCACCTCCACCCTCTGGTGGAATGGCCCCCGATGGTTAACAGAATCTCCCGATTCTTGGCCACAATCGCCCATGCGCAACATACTTGCCCCAGAAAGTCGTAAAATCGACACTTATCATGCAACACTGGATGACACTGACATCCTTGAACGATTTTCATTGTTCCCCCGAGCCCTCCGGGTAGTTGCCTATATGCTCAAGTTTTTAGAGCGGCTTAAACTTAAAGTTAAAGGAGCAACTGATCTCCATTGCGATAAATTGACGCACCAAGACTTACAAAAAGCAAAGGCCGCTCTTATCGCATCAACCCAAACGCGCTACTTCAGCCGCGACATAGAATTACTAAGAGAGTCGAAGCCTATCGATAAAAAGAGCTCACTCTTAGTCCTAAACCCATTTCTAGATACGAAGGGTTTACTTCGTGCGAATGGTCGGCTTGATAATTCAAGCCTAACGTACAATGAACGCCACCCTATAATCATACCCGAGAGGTGTCCGTTTGCCACTTTATTTATTAGATATATCCACATACTAATGCTCCACGCCGAACATCGCCTCATGCAACATATGGTCCGCCAAGAGCTGTACATACCCCGACTGAAGCCCCAAATAAAGAAATGCATTTTCATGTGCAAAATCTGCACTATGCATAAGCAGAAAATGCGATCGCAGATTATGGCAGCACTTCCACCTGAACGCTGCAATTTTGCTCTGCCTTTCACCACTACAGGTGTAGATTTTGCTGGGCCTTTTATGATAAAGGCATCCATGCTAAGGTCTCCTACCCTCATGAAAGGCTATGTGGCTGTTTTTGTCTGTTTCACGACAAAAGCAGTACACCTTGAGCTATGTACGAATCTGACGACGGAGGCTTTTCTTGCGGCTTTTGCTCGTTTCGTCGGACGACGAGGCTTTCCATCAAAAATCATGAGCGATAATGGTAAAACATTTATCGGAGCTCAAAGAGCTACCGAAAAACAGTTTGTGGACTTCACAAAACAAGTCTCACCGGAAATTGTCCAAAAATACGCTCCTCAAGGTATCAATTGGCAGTTTATACCCCCAAGCGCCCCTCACATGGGTGGCTTATGGGAGTCAGCCGTAAAAAGTTTCAAATCTCATTTCAAGAAGCTAGCTGGCAACTATAAATTCAATTATGAAGAGTTCACGACACTCTTAACTAGAATTGAAGCCGTTCTTAACTCACGGCCTCTCGCTGCACTCTCGCAAGATCCCTCAGATTTTACTGCCCTCACGCCAGGGCATTTTCTTAAAGGAGCGCCCATTCTGGCCACACCTGAGCCAGGCGTGGAGTCGCTTTCCTTATTAAACCGTTGGGAGAGAATTAAGATTCTCCATCACGACTTCAGTCGCCGATGGAAAGATGATTATTTAAAGGACCTCCACAGAAGGTACCGATGGAAAATCACAGAACATGCGCCTAAGCTTGGAGATTGTGTCTTAATCAATGACGATTGTCTCCCCCCTACCGAATGGCGGCTTGGCCGCATAGAGAAGCTCTACTACGGCTCCGACGGTCATATTCGCGTAGTCGATCTCCGTACACAATCGGGAACGCTAACTAGACCGCTCGTTAAATTATGCTGATAAAATCGAAACGTAACCGCAATCAATAAACAAGGAGATAAATAAAAGAAAAATTTATGTATATGTATGTATAATAGTAAACACACCCATTATAAATAAATAGCCACCAAAAACCCAAACCAAAGGGAAAGTCGATCCACACGACGACTCACTTCTGCCACATTACGTGCCACCACCGGCCATATGATTATATACACATATATATATGATAATTAAAAAAAAAAAAAAACCTTTTTCTTAACAGGTCAATATGGAAGAAGAGAGGCCCACTACTCCAACGCCCTCCGTACGTTCGGCCGTGACTGTTCCGCGCCCTAAAGCTACCCCTGTAGCAGCGCCGCGACCAACCATCAATACCGCAGCCCACCGAGAAGTTCCGACAGCTCCGCGTAGTGACCCGCAAGCACGGGCTCCGGAACCAGCACCACTTCAATGCGCGCTATGCCGCCGCCGACACCGATTGCCACATTGAGGCATATTAAAGGGGATGACGCCTCAGCAACGCCAGCAGGTCGCCCAGGCCCACGGGCATTGCTTAAATTGTCTGGCGCCTACCCACCAAACTCGCGAATGTACCACAGGGTATCAGTGCCAGGTGTGTATGGGTCACCATCACACAATGTTCCACCGCAATGCCGGACCCGACGTTGAGCGTCGTCATCCCCTTCGCGGCCGTACTGCCAGCCGCCGACTCCCGCGACCGCAACCGCGAAGGCACGCTTTCACTGCGGAGGAGTACCGCGCCAGGCGCCAGCATCACCAGGCCACCCAGCATCGGAGGCGCCATCCTTTGGCCGCAAGCGCGTCGTAGGACAGGCCTCAGCAACGTTGTTGCAACACTGCAACAACTTCAGAGGCTACTAGGCTGAATACTCGCCTAGGGGGGCCAGGATGTACAAATGAGCATCTCCCCCGGGCATTTACACACCCACCACACGATCACACATTCCAACTCAACTTCACAACATTGACACGCACCTTCATCATATCCACGTCACAAACCAACAAAGCTTACTTTCCACATTACACACCAGCTGATTCCACACACAAAAAAGGGGACCAAAAGGACAACCGCATCTCACTTCGTTTGCAACTTTAACCGCGACTACACCGCGTGGGCGAAACTTCTAGAACGAGCGTTTTCTCAAAAAACCCAAAAGTGTTTCGGCGGTTTAAATATCCAGTTTTCTGTAAAACTAACAGTGTTTCGGCGGTTTAAATATCCAGTTTTCTGTAAAACTAACAGTTTTTCGGCGGTTTAAGTATCCAGTTTTCTCTAAAACCAACAGTTTTTCGGCGGTTTAAGTATCCAGTTTTTTCTACAACCAACAGTTTTCGGCGTTTTAAGTATCCAGTTTTTTCTACAACCAACAGTTTTCGGCATTTTAAGTATCCAGTTCCTTTTCTACAACCAACAGTTTTCGGTTTTTAAATCGGCAGTTAATAGTGTCGGAGTTCGAGACACTTGTTCTTGCTCATCACCTATCATAAGGGCACAACAAAAGCGGTGAGTTAGTGAAATTTACACAATCAATATCGAAATGCTTTAAATCATTAGTTTAACATATTTAAGTTAATAAACCTTCTTTAACGAACGGAAGTTGGCTTAAAGCCATGGCGGCATAACGGCAGTGCATTTAGAAGAATTCCGTAATCTTATATTAGGTATAAAATCGATTTTCTTATACATACACATTAAGCTATCGATATCGAAATGCTTCAAATCATTAGTTTAACATATTATGTTAATAAACATTTTTTAGCATACTGAAGTCTACATAAAGCCTTAACGGTATAACGGCAGTGCATTTAAGAAGAATTCCGTAATGCTATAATTTTATATTTAGGTATAAAGTCGATTTTCTTGTATATACACATTTAGCTATCGATATCGAAATGCTTCAAATCATTCGTTTAACATATTTAAGTTAGTTAACCTTCTTTAACGTAATGAAGGTGATATAAAGCCATGGCGGCATAACGACAGTGCATTTAGAAGAATTCCGTAATCTTATATTTAGGTAAAAAGCCGATTTTGTTGCATATACGCATTTAGCAATCGATATCGAAATGCTTCAAATCATTAGTTTAACATATTTAAGTTAATTAACCTTCTTTAACGTATTGAAGTTGATATAAAGCCATGGCGGCATAACGACAGTAGATCTGGAAGAATTCCGTAATCTTAAATTTAGGTATACGGTCGATTTTGTTGTATATACACATTTGGCAATCGATATCGAAATGCTTTAAATCATTAGTTTAACATATTTAAGTTAATTAACCTTCTTTATCTTACTGAAGTTTACATAAAGCCAAATCGGTATAACGGCCGTGCATTTGGAAAAATTCCGTAATCTTATATTTAGGTAAAGAGTCGATTTTCTTGTATAGACACATTTAGCTATCGATATCGAAATGCTTCAAATCATTCGTTTAACATATTTAAGTTAGTTAACCTTCTTTAACGTAATGAAGGTGATATAGAGCCATGGCGGCATAACGACAGTGCATTTAGAAGAATTCCGTAATCTTATATTTAGGTATAAAGCCGATTTTGTTGTATATACGCATTTAGCAATCGATATCGAAATGCTTCAAATCATTAGTTTAACATATTTAAGTTAATTAACCTTTTTTAAAACGTATTGAAGTTGAAGTAAAGCCATGGCAGCATAACGACAATAAATTTGGAGGAATTCCGTAGTCTTTATTTATGTATAAAGTTGATTTTCTTGTATATACACATGTAGCAATCAATATCGAAATGCTTCAAATCATTAGTTTAACATATTTAAGTTAATAAACCTTCTTTAACGAACGGAAGTTGGCTTAAAGCCATGGCGGCATAAAGGCAGTGCATTTAGAAGAATTCCGTAATCATATATTAGGTATAAAGTCGATTTTCTTGTACATACACATTTAGCTATCGATATCGAAATGCTTCAAATCATTCGTTTAACATATTTAAGTAAGTTAACCTTCTTTAACGTAATGAAGGTGATATAAAGCCATGGCGGCATAACGACAGTGCATTTAGAAGAATTCCGTAATCTTATATTTAGGTATAAAGTCGATTTTTTTTGTATATACTCATCTAGCAATCGATATCGAAATGCTTCAAATCATTAGTTTAACATATTTAAGTTAATTAACCTTCTTTAACGTATTGAAGTTTATATAAAGCCATGGCGGCATAACGACAGTAGATTTGGAAGAATTCCGTAATCTTAAATTTAGGTTAAGGTCGATTTTGTTGTATATACACATTTGGCAATCGATATCGAAATGCTTTAAATCATTAGTTTAACATATTTAAGTTAATTAACTTTCTTTATCTTACTGAAGTTTACATAAAGCCAAAACGGTATAACGGCCGTGCATTTGGAAAAATTCCGTATTCTTATATTTAGGTAAAGAGTCGATTTTCTTGTATAGACACATTTAGCTATCGACATCGAAATGCTTCAAATCATTCGTTTAACATATTTAAGTTAGTTAACCATCTTTAATGTAATGAAGGTGATATAGAGCCATGGCGGCATAACGACAGTGCATTTAGAAGAATTCCGTAATCTTATATTTAGGTATAAAGCCGATTTTGTTGTATATACGCATTTAGCAATCGATATCGAGATGCTTCAAATCATTAGTTTAACATATTTAAGTTAATTAACCTTCTTTAAGGTATTGAAGTTGATGCAAAGCCATGGCAGCGTAACGACAATACATTTGGAGGAATTCCGTAGTCTTATATTTATGTATAAAGTTGATTTTCTTGTATATACACATTTAGCAATCAATATCGAAATGCTTCAAATCATTAGTTTGACATATTTAAGTTAATAAACCTTCTTTAACGAACGGAAGTTGGCTTAAAGCCATGGCGGCATAAGGGCAGTGCATTTAGAAGAATTCCGTAATCTTATATTAGGTATAAAGTCGATTTTCTTGTACATACACATTTAGCTATCGATACCGAAAATCTTCAAATCATTAGTTTAACATATTAAGTTAATAAACTTTTTTTTAGCATACTGAAGTCTACATAAAGCCTTAACGGTATAACGGCAGTGCATTTAGAAGAATTCCGTATTGCAATAATTTTATATTTAGGTAAAAAGTCGATTTTCTTGTATACACACATTTAGCTATCGATATCGAAATGCGTCAAATCTTTCGTTTAACATATTTAAGTAAGTTAACCTTCTTTAACGTAATGAAGGTGATATAGAGCCATGGCGGCATAACGACAGTGCATTTAGAAGAATTCCGTAATCTTATATTTAGGTATAAAGTCGATTTTGTTGTATATACGCATTTAGCAATCGATATCGTAATGCTTCAAATAATTAGTATAACATATTTAATTTAAATTTAAACCCTTTCTTTAACGTATTGAAGTTTATATAAAGCCATGGCGACATAACGACAGTACATTTGGAAGAATTCCGTAGTCTCATATTTAGGTATAAAGTCGATTTTCTGGTATATATGCATTAAGCAATCGATATCGAAATGCTTCAAATAACTGGTTTAACATATTTAAGTTAATAAACTTTCTTTAACGAACTGAAGTTGGCTTAAGGCCATGGCGGCATAACGGCAGTGCATTTAGAAGAATTCCGTAATCTTATATTTAGGTATAAAGTCGATTTTCTTGAATATACACATTTAGCTATCGATATCGAAATGCTTCAAATCATTAGTTTAACATATTTAAGTTAATTAACCTTCTTTACCGTAATGAAGGTGATATAAAGCCATGGCGGCATAACGACAGTGCATTTAGATGAATTCCGTAATCTTATATTTAGGCATAAAGTCGATTTTGTTGTATATACGCATCTAGCAAACGATATCGAAATGCTTCAAATCATTCGTTTAACATATTTAAGTTAATTAACCTTCTTTAACGTATTGAAGTTGATATAAAGCCATGGCGGCGTAACGACAGTAGATTTGGAAGAATTCCGTAATCTTATATTTAGGTATAAGGTCGATTTTGTTGTATATACACATTTAGCAATCGATATCGAAATGCTTCAAATCATTAGTTTAATACATTTAAGTTAGTTAACCTTCTTTAACGTCATGAAGGTGATATAAAGCAATGGCGGCATAACGACAGTGCATTTAGAAGAATTCCGTAATTTTATATTTAGGTATAAAGTCGATTTTGTTGTATATATGCATTTAGCAATCGATATCGAAATGCTTCAAATCATTAGTTTAACATATTTAAGTTAATTAACCTTCTTTAACGTATTGAAGTTTATATAAAGCCATGGCAACATAATGACAGTACATTTGGAAGAATTCCGTAGTCTCATATTTAGGTATAAAGTCGATTTTCTGGTATATATGCATTAAGCAATCGATATCGAAATGCTTCAAATAACTGGTTTAACATATCTAAGTTAATAAACCTTCTTTAACGAACTGAAGTTGGCTTAAGGCCATGGGGCATAACGGCAGTGCATTTAGAAGAATTCCGTAATCTTATATTTAGGTATAAAGTCGATTTTCTTGTATACATACATTTAGCGATCGATACCGAGATGCTTCAACTCATAAGTTTAACATATTTTTGTTAATAAACCTTTTTTAAAACGATCTGAAGTTGGCATGTAGCCATGGCGGGATAACGGCAGTGCATTTAGAAGAATTCCGTTATCTTATATTTAGGTTTAAAGTCGATTTTGTTGTATATACATATTTAGCAATTGATATCGAGATGCTTCAACTCATTAGTTTAACATATTTAAGTTAACAAACCTTCTTTAACGAACTGAAGTTGGCATAAAGCTATGGCGGATAACGGCAGTGCATGTAGAAGAATTCCGTTATCTTATATTTAGGTATAAAGTCGATTTTCTTGTTTTTACACATTTAGCAATCGATATCGAGATGGTTTAACTCATTAGTTTAACATATTTAAGTTAATTAACCTTATTTTACCTACTGAAGTGTACGTAAAGCCATAACGGTATAACGGCAGTGCATTTGGAAGAATTCCCTAATCTTATATTTAAGTATAAAGTCGATTTTCTTTTATATACACATTTAGATATCGATATCGAAATCCTTCGAATCATTCGTTTAACATATTTAAGTTAGTTAACCTTCTTTAACGTAATGAAGGTGATATAAAGCCATGGCGGCATAACGACAGTGCATTTAGAAGAATTCCGTAATCTTATATTTAGGTATAAAGTCGATTTTCTTGTATATAAACATTTAGCAATCGATAACGAAATGCTTCAAATCATTAGTTTAACATATTTAAGTTAAATAGCCTTCTTTAACGTAACGAAGGTGACATAAAGTCATGGCGGCATAACGGCAGTACATTTGGATGAATTCCGTAATCTTATGTTTAGGTAAAAATTCGAATTTCTTGTATATACACATTTAGCTATCGATATCGAAATGCTTCAAATCATTAGTTTAACATATTTAAGTTAATAAACCTTCTTTAACGAACGGAAGTTGGCTTAAAGCCATGGCGGCATAATGGCAGTGCATTTAGAAGAATTCCGGAATCTTATATTTAGGTAAAAAGTCGAGTTTGTTGTACATACACATTTAGCAATCGATATCGAAATGCTTCAAATCATTAGTTTAACATATCTAAGTTAATAAACCTTCGTAAACGAACTGAAGTTAACATAAAGCCATAACGGCCTAACGGCAGCGCATTTGGAAGAATTCCGTAATCTTACATTTAGGTATAAAGTCGATTTTGTTGTGTATATGCATTAAGCAATCGATTTCGAAATGCTTCAAATCATATTTAAGTTAGTTAACCTTCTTTAACGTATTAAAGTTGATATAAAGCCATGGTGGCATTACGACAGTACATTTGGAAGAATTCCGTACTCCTATATTTAGGTATAAAGTCGATTTTCTTGTATATATGCATTAAGCAATCGATATCGAAATGCTTCAAATAACTGGTTTAACATATTTAAGTTAGTTATGCTTCTTTAACGTAATGAAGGTGATATAAAGCCATGGCGGCATAACGACAGCGCATTTAGAAGAACTCCGTAATCTTATATTTAGGTATAAAGTCGTTTTTCTTGTATATACACATTTAGCAATCGATAACGAAATGCTTCAAATCATTAGTTTAACATATTTAAGTTAATAAAGCTTCTTTAACGCACTGAAGTTAACACAAAGCCATGGCGGCATAACGACAGTTCATGTAGAAGAATTCCGTAATCTTATATCTAAGTATAAAGTCGATTTGCTTGTATATACAAATTTAGCAATCGATATCGATATGCCTCAAATCATTAGTTTAACATATTTAAGTAAATTAACTTCCTTTATCTTATTGAAGTCTAAAAACGCCTTAACGGCATAACGGCAGTGCATGTAGAAGAATTCGGTTATCATATATTTAGGTATAAAGTCGATTTTCTTGTATATACACATTTAGCAATCGATAGCGAAATGCCCCAAATCATTAGTTTAACATATTCAAGTTAATTAACCCTCTTTATCTTACTGAAGTCTACAAACGCCTTAACGGCATAATGGCAAAGCATTTAGAAGAATTCCGTAATCTTATATTTAGGTATAAAGTCGATTTTGTTGTTTATATGCATTCAGCAATCGATTTCGAAAATCTTCAAATCATTAGTTTAATATATTTAAGTTAATAAAGCTTCTTTAACGCACTGAAGTTAACACAAAGCCATGGCGGCATAACGGCAGTTCATGTAGAAGAATTCCGTAATCTTATAATTAGGTATAAAGTCGATTTTCTTGTATATACACATTTAGCAATCGATATCGAAATGCCTCAAATCATTAGTTTAACATATTTAAGTTAACAAACATACTTTAACGCACTGAAGTTAACACAAAGCCATGACGGCATAACGGCAGTGCATTTGGAAGAATTCCGTAATCTTATATTTAGGTATAAACTTTCGATTTTTTCTTTTGTTTAAATAAAAAACCGCCCAAATTAAGGAAAAAAAATGGGATTTTTTCCGAAATTTTTGGCTTTTCAAAATTAACTAGTGTTAAAACATTAAATTCTAAGTTAATAAACCTTCTTACACGAACTGAAGATAACATAAAGCCATAAAGGCATAACGTCAGTGCATTTGGAAGAATTACGTAATCTTATATTTAGGTATAAAGTCGATTTTGTTGAGTATATGCATTTAGCAATCGATATCGAAAATCATCAAATCATTAGTTTAACATATTTAAGTTAATAAAGCTTCTTTAACGCACTGAAGTTAACATAAAGCCATAACGGCATAACGGCAGTGCATTTAGAAGAATTCCGTAAGCTTATATTTAGGTATAAAGTCGATTTAGTTGTATATACACATTTAGCAATCGATATCTAAATGCTTCAAATCATTAGTTTAACATATTTAAGTTAATTAACCCTCTTTATCTTACTGAAGTCTACAAACGCCTTAACGGCATAACGGCAGTGCTTTTTGGAAGAATTCCGTAAGCTTATATTTAGGTATAAAGTCGATTTTCTTGTATATACACATTTAGCAATCGATGTCGAAATGCCTCAAATCATTAGTTTAACATATTTAAGTTAATTAACCCCCTTTATCTTACTGAAGCCCTACAAACGCCTTAACGGCATAACGGCAGTGCATGTAGAAGAATTCCGTAATCTTATATTTAGGTATAAAGTCGGTTTTCTTGTATATACTCATTTAGCAATCGATATCGAAATGCCTCAAATCATTAGTTTAACATATTTAAGTTAATTAACCCTCTTTATCTTACTGAAGTCTACAAACGCCTTAATGGCATAACGGCAAAGCATTTAGAAGAATTCCGTAATCTTATATTTAGGTATAAAGTCGATTTTGTTGTTTATATGCATTTGGGCAATCGATTTCGAAAATCTTCAAATCATTAGTTTAACATATTTAAGTTAATAAAGCTTCTTTAACGCACTGAAGTTAACACAAAGCCATGGCGGCATAACGGCAGTTCATGTAGAAGAATTCCGTAATCTTATATTTAGGTATAAAGTCGATTTTCTTGTATATACACATTTAGCAATCGATATCGAAATGCCTCAAATCATTAGTTTAATATGTTTAAGTTAATTAACCGTCTCTATCTTACTGAAGTCTACAAACGCCTTAACGGCATAACTGCAGTGCATTTAGAAGAATTCCCTAATCTTATATTTAGGTATAAAGTCGTTTTTGTTGTATGTACTCATTTAGCAATCGAAATCGAAATGCTTCAAATCATTAGTTTAATATACTTAAGTTAATAAAGCTTCTTTAATGCACTGAAGTTAACACAAAGCCATGGCGGCATAACGGCAGTGCATTTAGAAGAATTCCGTAAGCTTATATTTAGGTATAAAGTCGTTTTTTCTTGTATATACTCATTTAGCAATCGATTTCGAAATGCTTCAAATAACTAGTGTAACATATCTTAGTTAATAAACCTTCTTAAACGAACTGAAGTTAACATAAAGCCATAACGGCATAACGGCATAACGGCAGTGCATTTAGAAGCATTCCGTAATCTTATATTTAGGTATAAAGTCGATTTTCTTGTATATATGCATTAAGCAATCGATATCGAAATGCTTCAGATAACTAGTGTAACATATCTAAGTTAATAAACCTTCTTAAACGAACTGAAGTTAACATAAAGCCATGGCGGCATAACGGCAGTGCATTTGGAAGAATTCCGTAATTTTATATATTGGTATAAAGTCGATTTTGTTGTGTATATGCATTTAGCAATCGATTTCGAAAATCTTCAAATCATTAGTTTAACATATTTAAGTTAATAAAGCTTCTTTAACGCACTGAAGTTAACATAAAGCCATGGCGGCATAACGGCAGTGCATTTAGAAGAATTCCGTAATCTTATATTTAGGTATAAAGTCGATTTTCTTGTTATACTCGTTTAGCAATCGATTTCGAAAATCTTCAAATCATTAGTTTAACATATTTAAGTTAATAAAGCTTCTTTAACGCACTGAAGTTAACACAAAGCCATGGCGGTATAACGGCAGTGGATTTCGAAGCATTCCGTAACCTTATATTTCGGTATAAAGTCGATTTTCTTGTATATACACATTAAGCAATCGATAACAAAATCCCCCAAATCATAAGTTTAACATATTCAAGTTAGTTAACCCTCTTTATCTTACTGAAGTCTACAAACGCCTTAATGGCATAACGGCAAAGCATTTAGAAGAATTCCGTAATCTTATATTTAGGTATAAAGTCGATTTTGTTGTTTATATGCATTTAGCAATCGATTTCGAAATGCTTAAATTAACTAGTGTAACATATCTTAGTTAATAAACCTTCTTAAATTAACTGAAGTTAACATAAAGCCATAACGGCATAACGGCAGTGCATTTAGAAGAATTCCGTAAACTTGTATTTAGGTATAAAGTCGATATTCTTGTATATACGCATTTAGCAATCGATTTCGAAATGCTTCAAATAACTAGTGTAACATGTCTAAGTTAATAAACCTTCTTAAACGAACTGAAGTTAACATAAAGCCATAACGGCATAACGGCAGCGCATTTGGAAGAATTCCGTAATCTTATATTTAGGTATAAAGTCGATTTTGTTGTGTATATGCATTTAGCAATCGATTTCGAAAATCTTCAAATCATTAGTTTAACATATTTAAGTTAATAAACCTTTTTTAAAACGCACTGAAGTTAACATAAAGCCATGGCGGCATAACGGCAGTGCATTTGGAAGAATTCCGTAAGCTTATATTTAGGTATAAAGTCGATTTTCTTGTATATACACATTTAGCAATCGATATCGAAATGCCTCAAATCATTAGTTTAACATTTTTAAGTTAATTAACCCCCTTTATCTTACTAAAGTCTACAAACGCCTTAACGGCATAACGGCAGTGCATGTAGAAGAATTTCGCTATCATATATTTAGATATAAAGTCGATTTTCTTGTATATACACATTTAGCTATCGATATCGAAATGCCTCAAATCATTAGTTTAATATATTTAAGTTAATTAACCCTCTCTATCTTACTAAAGTCTACAAACGCCTTAACGGCATAACGGCAAAGCAATTAGAAGAATTCCGTAATCTTATATTTAGGTCTAAATTCGATTTTGTTGTTTATATGCATTTAGCAATCGATTTCGAAAATCTTCAAATCATTAGTTTAACATATTTAAGTTAATAAAGCTTCTTTAACGCACTGAAGTTAACACAAAGCCATGGCGGCATAACGGCAGTTCATGTAGAAGAATTCCGTAATCTTAAAATTAGGTATAAAGTCGATTTTCTTGTATATACACATTTAGCAATCGATATCGAAATGCCTCAAATCAATAGTTTAACATATTTAAGTTAATTAACCCCCTTTATCTTACTGAAGTCTACAAACGCCTTAACGGCAGTGCATGTAGAAGAATCCCGTTATCATATATTTAGGTATAAAGTCGATTTTGTTGTGTATATGCATTTAGCAATCGGTATCGAAATGCCTCACATCATTAGTTTAATATATTTAAGTTAATTAACCCTCTCTATCTTACTGAAGTCTACAAACGCCTTAACGGCATAACGGCAAAGTATTTAGAAGAATTACGTAATCTTATATTTAGGTATAAAGTCGATTTTGTTGTATATACTCATTTAGCAATCGAAATCGAAATGCTTCAAATCATCAGTTTAACATATTTAAGTTAATAAAGCTTCTCTAACGCACTGAAGTTAACACAAAGCCATGGCGGCATAACGGCAGTGCATTTAGAAGAATTCCGTAAGCTTATCTTTAGGTATAAAGTCGATTTTCTTGTATATATGCATTAAGCAATCGATTTCGAAATGCTTCAAATAACTAGTGTAACATATCTTAGTTAATAAACCTTCTTAAACGAACTGAAGTTAACATTAAGCAATAACGGCATAACGGCAGTGCATTTCGAAGCATTCCGTAAGCTTATATTTAGGTATAAAGTCGATTTTCTTGTATATATGCATTAAGCAATTGATTTCGAAATGCTTCAGATAACTAGTGTAACATATCTAAGTAAATAAACCTTCTTAAACGAACTGAAGTTAAAATATATCCATAACGGCATAACGGCAGTGCATTTTTAAGAATTCCGTAATCTTATATTTAGGTATAAAGTCGATTTTGTTGTGTATATGCATTTAGCAATAGATTTCGAAAATCTTCAAATCATTAGTTTAACATATTTAAGTTAATAAAGCTTTTTTAAAACGAACAGAAGTTGGCGTAAAGCCATGGCGGCATAACGGCAGTGCATTTAGAAGAATTCCGTAATCTTATATTTAGGTATAAAGTCGATTTTGTTGTATATACACATTTAGCAATCGATATCTAAATGCTTCAAATCATTAGTTTAACATGATTAAGTTAACTAACCCTCTTTATCTTACTGAAGTTTACATAAAGCCATAACGGTATAAGGGCAGTGCATTTGGAAGAATTCCGTAACCTTATATTTATGTATAAAGTCGTTTTTATTGTATATACACATTTAGCAATCGATATCGAAATGCCTCAAATCATTAGTTTAACATGTTTAAGTTAATTAACCCCCTTTATCTTACTGAAGTCTACAAACGCCTTAACGGCATAACGGCAGTGCATGTAGAAGAATTCCGTTATCATATATTTAGGTATAAAGTCGATTTTCTTGTATATACATATTTAGCAATCGATATCGAAATGCCTCAAATCATTAGTTTAACATATTTAAGTTAATTAACCCTCTTTATCTTACTGAAGTCTACAAACGCCTTAACGGCATAACGGCAAAGCATTTAGAAGAATTACGTAAGCTTATATTTAGGTATAAGGTCCATTTTCTTGTATATACTCATTTAGCAATCGAAATCGAGATGCTTCAAATCATTAGTTTAACGTATTTAAGTTAACTAACCCTCTGTATCTTACCGAAATCTACAAACGCCTTAACGGCATAACGGCAAAGCATTTAGAAGAATTACGTAATCTTATATTTAGGTATAAAGTCGATTTTCTTGTATATACTCATTTAGCAATCGATATAGAAATGCTTCAAATCATTAGTTTAACATATTAAAGTTAATAAACCTTCTTTAACGAACTGAAGTTGGCATAAATCCATGGCGGCATAACGGCAGTGCATTTATAATAATTCCGTAATCTTACATTTAGGTATAAAGTCGATTTTCTTGTATATAAGTATTTAGCAATCGATATCGAAATGCTTCAAATCATTAGTTTAACATATTTAAGTTAATTAACCCTCTTTATCTTACTGAAGTTTACATAAAGCCATATCGGTATAAGGCAGTGCATTTGGGAGAATTTCGTAATCTTATATTTAGGTATAAAGTCGATTTTGTTGTATATACACATTTAGCAATCGATATCGAAATGCCTCAAATCATAAGTTTAACATATTTAAGTTAATTAACCTTCTTTAACATATTGAAGTTGATATAAAGCCATGGCGGCATAACGACAGTACATTTGGAAGAATTCCGTAATCTTATATTTAGGTATAAAGTCGATTTTCTTGTATAAATGCTTTACGCAATCGATTTCGAAATAACTGGTGTAACATATCTAAGCTAATAAACCTTCTTTAACGAACTGAGGTTAATATAAAGCCATAACGGCATAACGGCAGTGCATTTAGAAGAATTCCGTAAGCTTATCTTTAGGTATAAAGTCGATTTTCTTGTATATACACATTTAGCAATCGATACCGAAATGCCTTAAATCATTAGTTAAACATATTTAAGTCAATTAACCCTCTTTATCTTACTGAAGTCTATAAACACTTTAACGGCATAACGGCAAAGCATTTAGAAGAATTACGTAATCTTATATTTAGGTATAAAGTCGATTTTCTTGTATATACTCATTTAGCAATCGATATCGAAATGCTTCAAACCATTAGTTTAACATATTTAAGTTAATAAACTTTCTTCAACGATCTGTAGTTGGCATATAGCAGTGGCGGCATAACGGCAGTGCATGTAGAAGAATTCCCTAATCTTATATTTAGTTATAAATTCGATTTTCTTGTATATACACATTTAGCAAGCGATATCGAAATGCTTCAAGTCATTAGTTTAACATATTTAAGTTAACTAACCTTCTTTATCTTACTGAAGTTTACATAAAGCCATAACGGTATAACGGCAGTGCATTTGGGAGAATTTCGTAATCTTTTATTTAGGTATAAAGTCGATTTTGTTGTATATACAAATTTAGCAATCGATATCGAAATGCTTCAAATCATTAGTTTAAGATATTTAAGTTAATTATCCTTCTATAACATATTGAAGTTGATATAAAGCCATGGCGGCATAACGACAGTACATTTGGAAGTATTCCGTAATCTTATATTTAGGTATAAAGTCGATTTTCTTTTATATACACATTTAGATATCGATATCAAAATGCTTCAAATCATTATTTTAACATATTTAAGTTAATTAACCTTTTTTAACGTATTGGAGTTAATATAAAGCCATGGCGGCATAACGACAGTACATTTGGAAGAATTCCGTGACCTTATATTTAGTTATAAAGTCGATTTTCTTGTATATATGCATTAAGCAATCGAAATGCTTCAAATAGCTGGTTTAACATATTTAAGTTAATAAAAATTTTTAAACGAACTGAAGTTAACATAAAGCCATAACGGAATAACGGCAGTGCACATGGAAGAATTCCGTAATCTTATATTTAGGTATAAAGTCGATTTTGTTGTCAATACACATTTAGCAAGCGATATCGAAATGCTTCAACTCATTAGTTTAACATATTTAAGTTAATAAACCTTCTTTAACGAGCTGAAGTTGGCATAAAGCCATGGCGGCATAACGGTAGTGCATGTAGAAGAATTCCGTAATCTTATATTTAGGTATAAAGTCGATTTTGTTGTATATACACATTTAGCAAACGATATCGAAATGCTTCAAATCATTAGTTTAACATATTTAAGTTAATTAACTTCTTTATCTTACTGAAGTTGATATAAAGCCATGGCGGCATAACGGCAGTGCATGTAGAAGAATTCCGTAATCTTATATTTAGGTATAAATTCGATTTTCTTGTATATACACATTTAGAAATCGATATCGAAATGCTTAAAACCATTAGTTTAACATATTTAAAATAATTAACCTTCTTTAACGTATTGAAATTGATATAAAGCCATGGCGGCATAACGGCAGTGCGTTTAGAAGAATTCCGTAATCTTATATTTAGGTATAAAGTCGATTTTGTTGTATATACACATTTAGTATCGATTTTCTGGTATATACACATTTAGCAAGCGATATCGAGATGCTTCAACTCATTAGCTTAACATATTTAAGTTAATAAACCTTCTTTAACGATTTGAAGTTGGCATATAGCCACGGCGGCATTACGGCAGTGCATGTAGAAGAATTCCGTAGTCTTATATTTAATTATAAAGTCGATTTTCTTGTATGCATGCATTAAGCAATCGATATCGAAAAGCTTCATATAACTGGTTTAGCATATTTAGGTTAAATAACCTTCTTTATCTTATCGAAGTTTACATAAAGCCATAACGGCATAGCGGCAGTATATTTTGGTGAATTCCGTAATCTTTTACTTAGGTATAAAATCGATTTACTTGTGTTGACACATTTAGCAATCGATATCAAAATGCTTCAAATCATTAGTTTAGCATATTTAAGTAAATTAACCTTCTTTAGCGTACTAAAATTTATATAAAGCCATAACGGAATAACGGGAGTGTATTTCGATGAATTCCGTAACTTTGTATTTAGATATAAAGTCGACTATCTTGTATAAACTCATTTAGCAATCGATATCGAAATGCTTCAAATCACTAGTTTAATATATTTAAGTTAATAAAGCTTCTTTAACGTAATGAAGGTGATATAAAGCCATAACGGCATAACGGGAGTGTATTTCGATGAATTCCGTAATCTTTTATTTAGGTATAAAGTCGACTTTCTTGTATTTACACATTTAGCAATCGCTATCGAAAATCTTCAAATCATTAGTTTAACATATTTAAGTTAACTAACCTTCTTTAACGTAATGAAGGTGATATAAAGCCATAACGGCATAAAGGGAGTGTATTTCGATGAATTCCGTAATCTTATATTTAAGTATAAAGTCGACTTTCTTGTATATACTCATTATAAATCTATATCGAAATGCTTCAAATCATTAGTTTAATATATTTAAGTTAATAAAGCTTCTTTAACGCACTGAAGTTGGCATAAAGCCATGGCGGCATAACGGCAGTGTATGTAGAAGAATTCCGTAATCTTATATTTAGGTATAAAGTCGATTTTCTTGTATATATACATATAGCAATCGATATCGAAATGCTTCAAATCATTAGTTTAAAATATTTAAGTTCATAAACCTTCTTTAGCGAAATGAAGTTGGCATAAAGCAATGGCGGCATAACGGCAGTGCATTTAGAAGAATTCCGTAATCTTAGATTTAGGTATAAAGTCGATTTTGTTGTATATACGCATTAAGCAATCGATATCGAAATGCTTCAAATCACTGGTTTAACATATTTAAGTTAATCAACCTTCTTTAACGAACTGAAGTTAACATAAAGCCATAACGGCAGTGCATTTAGAAGAATTCCGTTATCTTATATTTAGGTATAAAGTCGATTTTCTTGTATATATATATTTCGCAATCGATATCGAGATGCTTCAACTCATTAGTTTAACATATTTAAGTTAATAAACCTTCTTTTACGAACTGAAGTGTGCATAAAGCCATGGCGGCATAACGGCAGTGCATGTAGAAGAATTCCGTTAGCTTATATTTAGGTACATATAAAGTCGATTTTCTTGTATATACACATTAAGCAATCGATATCGAGATGCTTCAAATCATTAGTTTGACATATTTAAGTTAATAAGCCTTCTTTAACGTAATGAAGGTGATATAAAGCCATGGCGGCATAACGACAGTATATTTGGAAGCATTCCGTAATCTTATGTTAAATATAAATTCGATTTTCTTTTATATACACGTTTAGCAAGCGATATCGAAATGCTTCAAATCATTAGTTTCACATATTAAGTTAATTAACCTTCTTTAAAGTATTGAAGTTGATATAAAGCCATGGCGGCATAACGACAGTACATTTGGAAGAATTCCGTAGTCTTATATTTAGGTATAAAGTCGATTTTCTTGTATATATGCATTAAGCAATTGATATCGAAATACTTCAAATAACTGGTTTAACATATTTAAGTTAATAAACCTTCTTCAACGAACTGAACATAAATCCATAACGGCATAACGGCATAACGGCAGTGCATTTAGAAGAATTCCGTTATCTTATATTAATGTATAAAGTCGATTTTCTTGCATATACACATTTAGCAATCGAATTGAAATGCTTCAAATCATTAGTTTACCAAATATAAGTTAATTAACCTTCTTTAACGTCTTGAAGGTGATATAAAGCCATGGCGGCATAACGACAGTACATTTGGAAGAATTCCGTAGTCTAATATTTAGGTATAAAAACGATTTTCTTGTATATATGCATTAAGCAATCGATATCGATATGCTTCAAATAACTGGTTTAACATATTTAAGTTAATAAACCTCCTTTAACGAACTGAACATAAATCCATAACGGCATAACGGCAGTGCATTTAGAAGAATTCCGTTATCTTATATTTAGGTATTAAGTCGATTTTCTTATATATACACATTAAGCAATAAATATCGAAATGCTTCAAATCATTAGTTTAACATATTTAAGTTAATTAAGCTTCTTTAACGAACGGAAGTTTGCGTAAAGCCATAGCGGCTAACGGCAGTGCATTTAGAAGAATTCCGTAATCTTATATTTAGGTATAAAGTCGATTTTCTTGTGTTGACACATTTAGCAATCGATATCGATATGCTTCAAATCATTAGTTTAACATATCTAAGTTAATTATTATTCTTTTTCTTACTGAAGTTTACATAAAGCCATAACGGTTTAACAGCAGTGCATATGGAAGAATTCCGTAATCTTATATCTAGGAATAAAGTCGATTTTGTTGTATATACACATTTAGCAATTGATATCGAAATGCTTCAAACCATTAGTTTAACATATTTAAAATAATTAACCTTCTTTATCGTAATGGAGGTTATATAAAGCCATGGCGGCATAACGACAGTGCATGTAGAAGAATTCCGTAATCTTATATTTAGGTATATATTCGATTTTCTTGTATATACACATTTAGCAATCGATATCGAAATGCTTAAAACCATTAGTTTAACATATTTAAAATAATTAACCTTCTTTAACGTATTGAAATTGATATAAAGCCATGGCGGCATAACGGCAGTGCATTTAGAAGAATTCCGTAATCTTATATTTAGGTATAAAGTCGATTTTGTTGTATATACACATTTATTATCGATTTTCTGGTATATACACATTTAGCAAGCGATATCGAGATGCTTCAACTCATTAGCTTAACATATTTAAGTTAATAAACCTTCTTTAACGATTTGAAGTTGGCATATAGCCACGGCGGCATTACGGCAGTGCATGTAGAAGAATTCCGTAGTCTTATATTTAATTATAAAGTCGATTTTCTTGTATGCATGCATTAAGCAATCGATATCGAAAAGCTTCATATAACTGGTTTAGCATATTTAGGTTAAATAACCTTCTTTATCTTATCGAAGTTTACATAAAGCCATAACGGCATAGCGGCATTATATTTTGGTGAATTCCGTAATCTTTTACTTAGGTATAAAATCGATTTACTTGTGTTGACACATTTAGCAATCGATATCGAAATGCTTCAAATCATTAGTTTAGCATATTTAAGTAAATTAACCTTCTTTAGCGTACTGAAATTTGTATAAAGCCATAACGGCATAACGGGAGTGTATTTCGATGAATTCCGTAACTTTGTATTTAGATATAAAGTCGACTTTCTTGTATATACTCATTTAGCAATCGATATCGAAATGCTTCAAATCACTAGTTTAATATATTTAAGTTAGTTAAGCTTCTTTAACGAACGGAAGTTTGCGTAAAGCCATAGCGGCTAACGGCAGTGCATTTAGAAGAATTCCGTAATCTTATATTTAGGTATAAAGTCGATTTTGTTGTACATACACATTTAGCAATCGATATCGAAATGCTTCAAATCACTGGTTTAACATATTTAAGTTAATCAACCTTCTTTAACGAACTGAAGTTAACATAAAGCCATAACGGCAGTGCATTTAGAAGAATTCCGTTATCTTATATTTAGGTATAAAGTCAATTTTCTTGTATATATATATTTCGCAATCGATATCGAGATGCTTCAACTCATTAGTTTAACATATTTAAGTTAATAAACCTTCTTTTACGAACTGAAGTGTGCATAAAGCCATGGCGGCATAACGGCAGTGCATGTAGAAGAATTCCGTTAGCTTATATTTAGGTACATATAAAGTCGATTTTCTTGTATATACACATTAAGCAATCGATATCGAGATGCTTCAAATCATTAGTTTGACATATTTAAGTTAATAAGCCTTCTTTAACGTAATGAAGGTGATATAAAGCCATGGCGGCATAACGACAAAGCATTTAGAAGAATTCCGTAATCTTATATTTATGTATAAAGTCGATTTTGTTGTATATACGCTTTTAGCAATCGACATCGAAATGCTTCAAATCATTAGTTTAACATATTTAAGTTAATTTACCTTTTTTAACGTATTGAAGTTGATATAAAGCCATGGCGGCATAACGACAGTACATTTGGAAGAATTCCGTAGTCTTATATTTAGGTATAAGTCGATTTTCTTGTATATATGCATTAAGCAATCGATATCGAAATACTTCAAATAACTGGTTTAACATATTTAAGTTAATAAACCTTCTTCAACGAACTGAACATAAATCCATAACGGCATAACGGCATAACGGCAGTGCATTTAGAAGAATTCCGTTATCTTATATTAATGTATAAAGTCGATTTTCTTGCATATACACATTTAGCAATCGAATTGAAATGCTTCAAATCATTTGTTAAATATATTTAAGTTAATTAGCCTTCTTAAACGTAATGAATGTGATATAAACCATGGCGGCATAACGACAGTACATTTAGAAGTATTCCGTAATCTTATGTTTAGATATAAATTCGATTTTCTTTTATATACACGTTTAGCAAGCGATATCGAAATGCTTCAAATCATTAGTTTACCAAATATAAGTTAATTAACCTTCTTTAACGTCTTGAAGGTGATATAAAGCCATGGCGGCATAACGACAGTACATTTGGAAGAATTCCGTAGTCTAATATTTAGGTATAAAAACGATTTTCTTGTATATATGCATTAAGCAATCGATATCGATATGCTTCAAATAACTGGTTTAACATATTTAAGTTAATAAACCTCCTTTAACGAACTGAACATAAATCCATAACGGCATAACGGCAGTGCATTTAGAAGAATTCCGTTATCTTATATTTAGGTATAAAGTCGATTTTGTTGTATATACACATTTAGTATCGATTTTCTGGTATATACACATTTAGCAAGCGATATCGAGATGCTTCAACTCATTAGCTTAACATATTTAAGTTAATAAACCTTCTTTAACGATTTGAAGTTGGCATATAGCCACGGCGGCATTACGGCAGTGCATGTAGAAGAATTCCGTAGTCTTATATTTAATTATAAAGTCGATTTTCTTGTATGCATGCATTAAGCAATCGATATCGAAAAGCTTCATATAACTGGTTTAGCATATTTAGGTTAAATAACCTTCTTTATCTTATCGAAGTTTACATAAAGCCATAACGGCATAGCGGCAGTATATTTTGGTGAATTCCGTAATCTTTTACTTAGGTATAAAATCGATTTACTTGTGTTGACACATTTAGCAATCGATATCGAAATGCTTCAAATCATTAGTTTAGCATATTTAAGTAAATTAACCTTCTTTAGCGTACTGAAATTTGTATAAAGCCATAACGGCATAACGGGAGTGTATTTCGATGAATTCCGTAACTTTGTATTTAGATATAAAGTCGACTTTCTTGTATATACTCATTTAGCAATCGATATCGAAATGCTTCAAATCACTAGTTTAATATATTTAAGTTAATTAAGCTTCTTTAACGAACGGAAGTTTGCGTAAAGCCATAGCGGCTAACGGCAGTGCATTTAGAAGAATTCCGTAATCTTATATTTAGGTATAAAGTCGATTTTGTTGTACATACACATTTAGCAATCGATATCGAAATGCTTCAAATCATTAGTTTAACTTATTAAAGTTAATTAACCTTCTTTACTGTAATGAAGGTGATATAAAGCCATGGCGGCATAACGACAGTGCATGTAGAAGAATTCCGTACTCTTATATTTAGGTATATATTCGATTTTCTTGTATTTACACATTTAGCAATCGATATCGAAAATCTTCAAATCATTAGTTTAACATAATTAAGTTAATTAAACTTCTTTAACGTAATGAATTAAGTTAATAAACCTTCTTTAACGCACTGACGTCTTCATAAGGCCTAAGCGGTATAACTGCAGTGCATTTAGAAGAATTCCTTAATCTTATATTTAGGTATAAAGTCGATTTTCTTGTGTTGACACATTTAGCAATCGATATCGATATGCTTCAAATCATTAGTTTAACATATCTAAATTAATTATTATTCTTTTTCTTACTGAAGTTTACATAAAGCCATAACGGTATAACAGCAGTGCATAAGGAAGAATTCCGTAATCTTATATCTAGGAATAAAGTCGATTTTGTTGTATATACACATTTAGCAATTGATATCGAAATGCTTCAAACCATTAGTTTAACATATTTAAAATAATTAACCTTCTTTATCGTAATGGAGGTAATATAAAGCCATGGCGGCATAACGACAGTGCATGTAGAAGAATTCCGTAATCTTATATTTAGGTATATATTCGATTTTCTTGTATTTACACATTTAGCAATCGATATCGAAAATCTTCAAATCATTAGTTTAACATATTTAAGTTAATTAAATTTCTTTAACGTAATGAATTAAGTTAATAAACCTTCTTTAACGCACTGACGTCTTCATAAGGCCTAAGCGGTATAACTGCAGTGCATTTAGAAGAATTCCTTAATCTTATATTTAGGTATAAAGTCGATTTTCTTGTGTTGACACATTTAGCAATCGATATCGATATGCTTCAAATCATTAGTTTAACATATCTAAGTTAATTATTATTCTTTTTCTTACTGAAGTTTACATAAAGCCATAACGGTATAACAGCAGTGCATATGGAAGAATTCCGTAATCTTATACAGGGTAGGCTATTTAAAGTTGACCCATCTGGCAACGCTGTAAATTTAACAGCGCTGACAAATCGGCTAATGCCATACCGCGTTAGAAGCGTCATTCGAAGACAATTTATACCATGGAACAGTACACTCCAAAAGAACGCGCTGAAATTGTTCAGCTTTATATTCAAAATAACTTTTCAATTGTGTTAACTCAACGTGCGTTTCGCAAAAAAAATAAAGTGAAAAGTGCTCCAGTTAAGAACACAATTAAGTCTTTATACGCAAAATTTGTGAACACCGGTAATCTCAGTAATGCCAGTCATGCATCCAGACAACGCACAAGACGTTCTGATGAAAATATCGAAGCTGTACGAGCCAGTATTGAGGAGACTCCATCGACATCGAGTTATCGCCGCTCTCAGGAATTAGACATCTCTCGCACCACTCTCCGACGCATAATTCATAAAGATTTGAAGATGTTTCCATATAAAATTCAAATGGCACAAAAACTAAACCCAGCTGATTATCCGCGACGCCTTAATTTTGGCAAACAAACAAATGGGTCAACTTTAACTGGCCTACACTGTATCTAGGAATAAAGTCGATTTTGTTGTATATACACATTTAGCAATCGATATCGAGATGGCTCACTTCTTTAGTTGAACAGTTTGCATATAGCCATGACGGTATAAGGGCAGTGCATGTAGAAGAATTCTGTAATCTTATATTTAGGTATAAAGTCGATTTTCTTGTATATACACATTTAGCAATCGATATCGAAATGCTTTAAACCATTAGTTTAACATATTTAAAATAATTAACCTTCTTTAACGTATTGAAGGTGATATAAAGCCATGGCGGCATAACGACAGTACATGTGGAAGAATTCCGTAATCTTATATTTAGGTATAAAGTCGATTTTCTTGTATATACACATTTTGCAATCGATATCAAAATGCTTCAAATAAATGGTTTAGCATATTTAAGTTAATTAACTTTCTTTATCTTACTGAAGTTTACCGGCAGTATATGCGGCAGAATTCCGTAATCTTATATTTAGGTACAAAGTCGATTTTGTTGTACATACACATTTAGCAATCGATATCGAAATACTTCAAATCATTAGTTTAACTTATTAAAGTTAATTAACCTTCTTTACCGTAATGAAGGTGATATAAAGCCATGGCGGCATAACGACAGTGCATTTAGAAAAATTCCGTAATCTTTTATTTAGGTATAAATTCGATTTTGTTGTATATACGCATTTAGCAATGGATATCGAAATGCTTCAAATAACTGGTTTAGCATATTTAAAATAATTAACCTTCTTTATCATACTGAAGTTTACATAAAGCCATAACGGCATAACGGCAGTATATGTGGCAGAATTCCGTAATCTTATATTTAGGTATAAAGTCGATTTTCTTGTATGTACGCATTTAGCAATCGATATCGAAATGCTTCAAATCATGGGTTTTAAAGCATATTTAAGTTAATTAACTTTTTTTAAATCTACTGAAGTTTCATAGAGCCTTAACGGTATAACTGCAGTGCATTTAGAAGAATTCCGTAATCCCTCAAATCATTAGTTTAATTATTAAAGTTAATAAAGCTTCTTTAACGCACTGAAGTTAACATAAAGCCATGGCGGCATAACGGCAGTGCATTAGAAGAATTCCGTAATCTTTATTTAGGTATAAAGTCGATTTCCTTGTATATACACATTTAGCAATCGATATCGAAATCTTCAAATCATTAGTTTAACTAATATTAAGTTAATTAACCTTCATTAACGCAATGAAGGTGATATAAAGCCATGGCGGCATAACGACAGTGCATTTAGAAAAATTCCGTAATCTTATATTTAGGTAAAAAGTTCGATTTTGTTGTATATAGGCATTTAGCAATCGATATCGAAATGCTTAAATATCATGGTTTAGCATTTTTAAAGGTTAACTAACCCCCTTTTAATCGTACTGAAGTTTACATAAAGCCATGGCGGCATAACGGCATTTGTTTGGGAAAATTTCCCTGTAATCTTATATTTAGGTATAAATCGATTTTCTTGTATATACAAAATTTAGCAATCGATATCGAAATGCTTCAAATCATTAGTTTAACATATTTAAGTTAATAAACCTTCTTTAACGTCTGAAGTTTGCAAAATAGCCATGACGGCATAACGGCAGCGCATTTAGAAGAATTCCGTAATCTTATATTTAGGTATAAATTCGATTTTTTGTATATACGCATTTAGCAATCGATATCGAAATGCTTCAAATCATTAGTTTAACATATTTAAGTTAATAAACCTTCTTTACTTACTGAAGTTTACATAAAGCCTTAACGGCATAACGGCAGTGCATTTAGAAGAATTCCGTAATCTTATATTTAGGTATAAATTCGATTTTCTTGTATATACACATTTAGCAATCGATATCGAAATGCTTCAAATCATTAGTTTAACATATTTAAGTTAATTAACCTTCTTTAACGTACTGAAGTTAATAAAGCCATAACGGCATAACGGCAGTGCATTTAGAAGAATTCCGTAATCTTATATTTAGGTATAAATTCGATTTTGTTGTATATACACATTTAGCAATCGATATCGAAATGCTTCAAATCATTAGTTTAACATTTTAAGTTAATAAACCTTCTTTATCTTACTGAAGTCTACAAAGCCTTAACGGCATAACGGCAGTGCATTTGAAGAATTCCGTAATCTTATATTTAGGTATAAATTCGATTTTTTGTATATACGCATTTAGCAATCGATATCGAAATGCTTCAAATCATTAGTTTAACATTTTAAGTTAATAAACTTTTTACTTACTGAAGTCTACATAAAGCCTTAACGGATAACGGCAGTGCATTTAGAAGAATTCCGTAATCTTATATTTAGGTATAAATTCGATTTTCTTGTATATACACATTTAGCAATCGATATCGAAATGCTTAAGTCATTAGTTTAACATATTTAGTTAATTAACCTTCTTTAACGTACTGAATTTAATAAAGCCTAACGATAACGGCAGTGCATTTAGAAGAATTCCGTAATCATTAGTTAAATGATTTATATAAAGCTTTCTTTAAGCACTGAAAAGTTTAACCCCATAAAGTTCAAAACCCCGGCATAACGGCAGTGCATGTAGAAGAATTCCGTAATCTTATATTTAGGTATAAAGTCGATTTTCTTGTATGTACGCATTTAGCAATCGATATCGACGTGCTTCAAATCATTAGTTTAACATATTTAAGTTAATAAACTTTCTTTAACGCACTGAAGTCTTCATAAAGCCTTAACGGTATAATTGCAGTGCATTTAGAAGAATTCCGTAATGCCTCAAATCATTAGTTTAATATATTAAAGTTAATAAAGCTTCTTTAACGCACTGAAGTTAACATAAAGCCATAGCGGCATAACGGCAGTGCATGTAGAAGAATTCCGTAATCTTATATTTAGGTATAAAGTCGATTTTCTTGTATATACACATTTTGCAATCGATATCGAAATGCTTCAAATCATTAGTTTAACATACTTAAGTTAATAAACCTTCTTTAACGCACTGACGTCTTCATAAGGCCTAAGCGGTATAACTGCAGTGCATTTAGAAGAATTCCGTATTCTTATATTTAGGTATAATGTTGATTTTCTTGTATTTACATATTTAGCAATTGATATCGAAATGCTTCAAATCATTAGTTTAACATATTCAAGTTAATTAACCCTCGCTGTCTTACTGAAGTCTACATAAAGCCTTAACGGCATAACGGCAGTGCATTTAGAAGAATTCCGTTATCTTATATTTAGGTATAAAGTCGATTTTCTTGTATATACACATTTAGCAATCGATATCGAAATGCTTCAAATCCTTAGTTTAACATATCTAAGTTAATAAACGTTCTTTAACGCACTGAAGTCTACATAAAGCCTTAAGGGTATAACTGCAGTGCATTCAGAAGAATTCCGTTATCTTATATTTAGGTATAAATTCGATTTTCTTGTATATACACATTTAGCAATCGATATCGAAAATCTTCAAATCATTAGTTTAACATATTTAAGTTAATTAACCTTCATTAACGTAATGAAGGTGATATAAAGCCATGGCGGCATAACGACAGTGCATTTAGAAAAATTCCGTAATCTTATATTTAGGAATAAGTTCGATTTTGTTGTATATAGGCATTTAGCAATCGATATCGAAATGCTTCATATAACTGGTTTAGCATATTTAGGTTAATTAACCCCCTCTATCTTACTGAAGTTTACATAAAGCCATAACGGCATAACGGCAGTATGTTTGGGTGAATTCCGTAATCTTTTATTTAGGTATAAAATCGATTTTCTTGTACATACACATTTAGTAATCAATATCGAAATGCTTCAAATCTATCGTTTAGCATATTTAAGTAAATTAACCTTCTTTAACGTACTGAAATTTATATAGAGCCATAACGGCATAACGGCAGTGTATTTCGAAGAATTCCGTAATCTTATATTTAGATATAAAGCCGAATTTGTTGTATATACGCATTTAGCAATCGATATCGAAATTCTTCAAATCATTAGTTTAACATATTTAAAATAATTAACCTTCTCTAACCTAATGAATAATGATATAAGCCATGGCGGCCTAACGACAGTGCATATAGAAGAATTCCGTTATCTTATATTTAGGTATAAATTCGATTTTGTTGTATATACGCATTTAGCAATCGATATCGAAATGCTTCAAATAACTGGTTTAGCATATTTAAGTTAATTAACCTTTTTTATCTTACAGAAGTTTACATAAAGCCATAACGGCATAAAGGCAGTATATTTGAGTGAATTAAGTAAGCTTTTATTTAGGTATAAAATCGATTTTCTTGTACATACACATTTAGTAATCGATATCGAAATGCTCAAATCATTAGTTTAACATATTTGAGTAAATTAACCTTTTTTTAACGTACTGAAATCTATATAAAGCCATAACAGCATAACGGCAGGGCATTTAGAAGAATTACGTTATCTTATATTTAGGTATAAAGTCGATTTTCTTGTATATACGCATTTAGCAATCGATATCGACGTGCTTCAAATCATTAGTCTAACATATTTAAGTTAATAAACCTTCTTTAACGCACTGAAGTCTTCATAAAGCCTTAACGGTATAACTGCAGTGCATTTAGAAGAATTCCGTAATGCTTCAAATCATTAGTTTAATATATTAAATTTAATAAAGCTTCTTTAACGCACTGAAGTTAACATAAAGCCATAGCGGCATAACGGCAGTGCATGTAGAAGAATTCCGTAATCTTATATTTAGGTATAAAGTCGATTTTCTTGTATATACTCATTTAGCAATCGATATCGAAATGCTTCAAATCATTAGTTTAATATATGTATTAAAGTTAATAAAGCTTCTTTAACGCACTGAAATTAACATAAAGCCATAGCGGCATAAAGGCAGTGCATGTAGAAGAATTCCGTAATCTTATATTTAGGTATAAAGTCGATTTTCTTGTATATACACATTTAGCAATCGATATCGAAAATCTTCAAATCATTAGTTTAACATATTTAAGTTAATAAACCTTCTTTAACGAACTGAAGTTGGCATAAAGCCATGGCGGCATAACGGCAGTGCATGTAGAAGAATTCCGTTATCTTATGTTTAGGTATAAAGTCGATTTTCGCGTATATACACATTTAGCAAGCGATATCGAAATGCTTCAAATCATTAGTTTAACATATTTAAGTTAATTAACCTTCTTTAACGTACTGAAATTTACATAAAGCCATAAAAAGCATAACGGCAGTGCATTTAGAAGAATTGCGTTATCTTATATTTAGGTATAAAGTCGATTTTCTTGTATATACGCATTTAGCAATCGATATCGAAATGCTTCAAATCATTAGTATAACATACTTAAGTGAATAAACCTTCTTTAACGCACTGACGTCTTCATAAGGCCTTAACGGTATAACTGCAGTGCATTTAGAAAAAATTCCGTATTCTTATATTTAGGTATAAAGTCGATTTTCTTGTATTTACATATTT
>JAPZAG010001064.1:0-41999 GCA_027475135.1 Bactrocera correcta | reverse complement strand
TGCATTAAGCAATCGATTTCGAAATGCTTCAAGTAACTGGTTTAACATATTTAAGTTAATAAACCTTCGTTAACGAAATGAAGTAAACATAACGCCTTAACGGCATAACGGCAGTGCATTGAGAAGAACTCCGTTATCTTATATTTAGGTAAAAAATCGATTTTCTTGTAGATACACATTTAGCAATCGATATCGAAATGCTTCAAATCATTAGTTTAACATATTTGAGTTATTAAACCTTCTTTAACGAACTGAAGTTTGCATAAAGCCATGGCGGCAAAACGGCAGTGCATTTAGAAGAATTCCGTAATCTTATATTTAGGTATAAAGTCGAATTTTTGTATATACACATTTTGCATTCGATATCGAAATGCTTCAAATCATTAGCTTAACATATTTAATTTAATTAACCTTCTTTATCTTATTGAAGTTTACATAAAGCCATAACGGTATAACGGCAGCGCATTTGGAAGAATCCCGTAGTCTTATATTTAGGTATAAAATCGATTTTGTTGTATATACACATTAAGCAATCGATATCGAAATGCTTCAAATCATTAGTTTAACATATTTAAGTTAATTAACCCTCTCTATCTTAATGAAGTCTACAAAAGCCTTAACGGCATAACGGCAGTGCATTTAGAGGAATTAATTAATATTATGTTTAGGTATAAAGTCGATTTTCTTGTATATACTCATTTAGCAATCGATATCGAAATGCTTTAAATCATTAGTTTAACATATTTAAGTTTTTTAAGCTTCTTTAACGAACTGAAGTTGGCGTAAAGTCATGTCGGCATAACGGCAGTGCATGTAGAAGAATTCCATAATCTTATATTTAGGTGTAAAGTCGCTTTTCTTGTATATACTCATTTAGCAATCGATATCAAAATACTTCAAATCATAAGTTTAACATTTTTAAATAAATAAAGCTTCTTTAATGCACTGAAGTTGTCATAAAGCCATGGCGGTATAACGGCAGTGAATGTAGCAGAATTCCGTAATTTTATATTTAGGTATAAAGTCGATTTTCTTGTATATATGCATTTAGCAATCGATATCGAGATGCTTCAACCCATTGGTTTAACATATTTAATTTAATAAACCTTCTTTAACGAACTGAAGTTGGCATAAAGCCATGGGGGCATAACGACAGTGCATGTAGAAGAATTCCATAGTCTTATATTTAGGTGTAAAGTCGATTTTCGTGTATATACTCATTTAGCAATCGATATCACAATACTTCAAATCTTAAGTTTAACATATTTAAATAAATAAAGCTTCTTTAATGCACTGAGGTTAACATAAAGCCATATGGCGGTATATCGGCAGTGCATGTAGAAGAATTCCGTAATCTTATATTCAGGCATAAAGTCGATTTTGTTGTATATACGCATTTAGCAATCGATATTGAAATGCTTCAAATCATTAGTTTAACATATTTAAGTTAATAAACCTTCTTTAACGAACTGAAGTTGGCATAAAGTCATGTCGGAAAAACGGCAGTGTATTTAGAAGAATTGCGTAATCTTATATTTAGGTATAAAGTCATCAGTAGTTTTACATATTTAAGTTAATAAACCTTCTTTATCTTACTGGAGTTTACATAAAGCCTTAACGGTATAACGGCCGTGCTTTTGGAAGAATTCCGTAATCTTATCTTTAGGTAAAAAGTCGATTTTGTTGTATATACACATTTAGCAATCGATATCAAAATGCTTCAAATCATTAGTTTAATATGTTTAAGTTAATTAACCTTCTTTAACGTATTGAAGTTGACATAAAGCCAGGGCGGCATAACGACAGTACATTTGGAAGAATTCCGTAATCCTATATTTAGGTATAAAGTCGATTTTCTTGTATATACACATTTAGCAATCGATATCGAAATGTTTCAAATCATTAGTTTAACATATTTAAGTTAATTAACCTTCTTTAACGAACTGAAGTTGGCATAAAGCCATGGCGGCATAACGGCAGTGCATTTAGAAGAATGCCGTAATCTTATATTTAGGTGTAAAGTCGAATTTTTGTATATACACATTTAGCATTCGATATCGAAATGCTTCAAATCATTAGTTTAACATATTTAAGTTAATAAACCTTCTTTAACGAACTGAAGTTGGCATAAAGTCATGTCGGCAAAACGGCAGTGTATTTAGAAGAATTGCGTAATCTTATATTTAGGTATAAAGTCATCAGTAGTTTTACATATTTAAGTTAATTAACCTTCTTTATCTTATTGAAGTTTACATAAAGCCATAACGGTATAACGGCAGTGCATGTAGAAGAATTCCGTAATCTTATCTTTAGGTAAAAAGTCGATTTTCTTGTATATACTCATTTAGCAATCGATACCGAAATGCTTCAAATCATTAGTATAACATATTTAAGTTAATAAACCTTCTTTAACGAACTGAAGTTGGCATAAAGCCATGGCGGCATAACGGCAGTGCATTTAGAAGAATGCCGTAATCTTATATTTAGGTGTAAAGTCAAATTTTTTGTATATACACATTTAGCATTCGATATCGAAATGCTTCAAATCATTAGTTTAACATATTTAAGTTAATTAACCTTTTTTATCTTATTGAAGTTTACATAAAGCCATAACGGTATAACGGCAGTGCATGTAGAAGAATTCCGTAATCTTATATTTAGGTATAAATTCGATTTTCTTGTGTATACACATTTAGCAATCGATATCGAAATGCTTCAAATCATTAGTTTAACATATTTAAGTTAATTAACCTTCTTTAACGAACTGAAGTTGGCATAAAGCCATGGCGGCATAACGGCAGTGCATTTAGAAGAATGCCGTAATCTTATATTTAGGTGTAAAGTCGAATTTTTGTATATACACATTTAGCATTCGATATCGAAATGCTTCAAATCATTAGTTTAACATATTTAAGTTAATAAACCTTCTTTAACGAACTGAAGTTGGCATAAAGTCATGTCGGCAAAACGGCAGTGTATTTAGAAGAATTGCGTAATCTTATATTTAGGTATAAAGTCATCAGTAGTTTTACATATTTAAGTTAATTAACCTTCTTTATCTTATTGAAGTTTACATAAAGCCATAACGGTATAACGGCAGAGCATGTAGAAGAATTCCGTAATCTTATCTTTAGGTAAAAAGTCGATTTTCTTGTATATACTCATTTAGCAATCGATACCGAAATGCTTCAAATCATTAGTATAACATATTTAAGTTAATAAACCTTCTTTAACGAACTGAAGTTAACATAAAGCCATGGCGGCATAACGGCAGTGCATGTAGAAGAATTCCGTAATCTTATATTTAGGTATAAATTCGATTTTCTTTTGTATACACATTTAGCAATCGATATCGAAATGCTTCAAATCATTAGATTAACATATTTAAGTTAATAAACCTTCTTTAACTCACTTAAGTCTACATAAAGCCTTAACGGCATAACGGCAGTGCATTTAGAAGAATGCCGTAATCTTATATTTAGGTGTAAAGACGAATTTTTGTATATACACATTTAGCATTCGATATCGAAATACTTCAAATCATTAGTTTAACATATTTAAGTTAATTAACCTTCTTTATCTTATTGAAGTTTACATAAAGCCATAACGGTATAACGGCAGCGAATTTGGAAGAATTCCGTTATCTTTTATTTAGGTATAAAGTCGATTTTGAAGTTTTTTTAACTTAAATATGTTAAACTAATGATTTGAAGCATTTCGATATCGATTGCTTAATGTGTATATACAAGAAAATCGACTTTGTACCTAAATATAAGTTTACGGAATTCTTCTACATGCACTGTCGTTATGCCGCCATGGCTTTATATCAATTTCAATACGTTAAAGAAGGTTAATTAACTTAAATATGTTAAACTAATGATTTGAAGCATTTCAATATCGATTTCTAAATGCATATATACAACAAAATCGATTTTATACCTAGATATAAGATTACGGAATTCTTCTAAATGCACTACCGTTATGCCGCCATGGCTTTATATGACTTCAATACGTTAAAGAAGGTTAATTAACTTAAATATGTTAAGCTAATGAGTTGAAGCATCTCGATATCGATTGCTTAATGTGTATATACAACAAAATCGACTTTACCTAAATATAAGATAACGAAATTCTTCTACATGCACTGCCGTTATGCCGCCATGGCTTTATGCCAACTTCAGTTCGTTAAAGAAGGTTTCGATTGCTAAATGTGTATATACAAGAAAAGCGACTTTATACCTAAATATAAGATTACGGAATTCTTCTACATGCATTGCCGTTATGCCGCCATGGCTTTATGCCAACTTCAGTTCGTTAAAGAAGATTTATTAACTTAAATATGTTAAACTAATGAGTTGAAGTATCTCTATATCGATTGCTAAATGTGTTTATACAACAAAATCGACTTTATACCTAAATATAAGTTTACGGAATTCTTCCAAATGCACTTTCGTTATGCCGCCATGGCTTTATATCACCTTCATTACGCTAAAGAAGATTTATTAACTTAAATATAAGATAACGGAATTCTTTTAAATGCACTGCCGTTATGCCGTTAAGGCTTTATGCAGACTTCAGTAAGATAGAGAAGGTTAATTAACTTAATATGTTAAACTAATGATTTGAAGCATTTCGATATCGATTGCTTAATACGTAAATACAAGAAAATCGACTTTATACCTAAATAGAAGATTACGGAATTCTTCTGAATGCACTGCTGTTATACCGTTAAGGCTTAATGTAGACTTCAGTACGTTAAAGAACGTTCATTAACTTAAATATGTTAAACTTATGATTTTAAGCATTTCGATATCGATTGCTAAATGTGTATATACAAGAAAAGCGACTTTATACCTAAATATAAGATTACGGAATTCTTCTACATGCATTGCCGTTATGCCGCCATGGCTTTATGACAACTTCAGTTCGTTAAAGAAGATTTATTAACTTAAATATGTTAAACTAATGACTTGAAGTATCTCTATATCGATTGCTAAATGTGTATATACAACAAAATCGACTTAATACCTAAATATAAGATTACGGAACGCTTCCAAATGCACTGCCGTTATGCCGCCATGGCTTTGTATCACCATCAATACGTTAAAGAAGGTTTATTAACTTAAATATGTTACACTAATGATTTGAAGCATTTCGATATCGATTGCTAAATGAGTATATACAAGAAAATCGAATTCACACCCAAATATAAGATTTCGTAATTCTTCCAAATGCACTGCCGTTATGGCTTTATGTCAACTTCAGTTAGTTAAAGAAGGTTTGTTAACTTAAATATGTTAAACCAGTTATCTGAAGCATTTCGATATCGATTGCGAAATGTATATATACAAGAAAATCGACTTTATACCTAAATATAGGATTACGGAATTCTTCCAAATGCACTGCCGTTATGGCTTTATGTCAACTTCAGTTCGCTAAAGGATTTTTGTTAACTTAAATAAGTTAAACCAGTTATCTGAAGCATTTCGATATCGATTGCGAAATGTATATATACAAGAAAATCGACTTTATACCTAAATATAAGATTACGGAATTCTTCTGAATGCTTTGCTGTTATACCGTTAAGGCTTAATGTAGACTTCAGTGAGTTAAAGAAGGTTTATTAACTTAAGTATGTTAAACTAATGATTTGAAGCATTTCGATATCGATTGCTTAATGTGTATATACAAGAAAATCGACTTTATACCTAAATATAAGATTACGGAATTCTTCCAAATGTACTGCCGTTATGCCGTTAAGGCTTTATGTAAACTCGAGTAAGATAAAGAAGGTTTATTAACTTAAATATGTAAAACTACTGATGACTTTATACCTAAATATAAGATTACGCAATTCTTCTAAATACACTGCCGTTTTTCCGACATGACTTTATGCCAACTTCAGTTCGTTAAAGAAGGTTTATTAACTTAAATATGTTAAACTAATGATTTGAAGCATTTCGATATCGATTGCTAAATGCGTATATACAACAAAATCGACTTTATGCCTGAATATAAGATTACGGAATTCTTCTACATGCACTGCCGTTATACCGCCATATGGCTTTATGTCAACTTCAATACGTTAAAGAAGGTAAATTAACTTAAATTTGTTAAACTTATGATTTGAAGCATTTCGATATCGATTGCTAAATGTGTATATACAAGAAAATCGACTTTACACATAAATATAAGATTACGGAATTCTTCCAAATGCACTGCCGTTATGCCGCCACGGCTTTATATCAACTTCAATACGTTAAAGAAGGTTAATTAACTTAATTATGTTAAAATAATTATTTGAAGCATTTCGATATCGCTTGCTAAATGTGTATATACAAGAAAATCGACTCTATACCTAAATATAAGATTACGGAATTCTTCTAAATGCACTGCCGTTATGCCGCCATGGCTTTATATCAACTTCAATACGTTAAAGAAGGTTAACTTAGTATATGTTAAACTAATGATTTAAAGCATTTCGATATCGCTTGCTAAATGTGTATATACAAGAAAATCGACTTTATACCTAAATATAAGATTACGGAATTCTTCTAAATGCACTGCAGTAATACCGCCGTGGCTATATGCCAAATTCAGATCGTTAAAGAAGTTTTATTAACTTAAATATGTTAAGCTAATGAGTCGAAGCATCTCGATATCGATTGCTAAATGTGTATATACAACAAAATCGACTTTATACCTAAATATAAGTTTACGGAATTCTTCCCAATGCACTGCCGTTATACCGTTATGGCTTTATGTAAACTTCACTAAGATAAAGAAGGTTAATTAACTTAAATATGTTAAACTAATGATTTGAAGCATTTCGTTATCGATTGCTAAATGTGTATATAAAAGAAAATCGACTTTATACCTAAATATAAGATTACGGAATTCTTCTAAATGCACTGCCGTTATGCCGCCATGGCTTTATATCAACTTCAATACGTTAAAGAAGGTTAATTAACTTAAATATGTTAAACTAATGATTTGAAGCATTTCGTTATCGATTGCTAAATGTGTATATAAAAGAAAATCGACTTTATACCTAAATATAAGATTACGGAATTCTTCTAAATGCACTGCCGTTATGCCGCCAAGGCTTTATATCAACTTCAATACGTTAAAGAAGGTTAATTAACTTAAATATGTTAAACTAATGATTTGAAGCAATTCGATATCGATATCTAAATGTGTATATAAAAGAAAATCGACTTTATACCTAAATAAAAGGTTACGGAATTCTTCTACATGCACTGCCGTAATGCCGCCGTGGCTATATGCAAACTTCAGATCGTTAAAGAAGGTTTATTAACTTAAATATGTTAAGGTTGTGAGTTGAACCATCTCGATATCGATTGCTAAATGTGTATATACAACAAAATCGACTTTATACCTAAATATTAGATTACGGAATTCTTCTAAATGCACTGCCTTTATGCCGCCATGGCATTATATCAACTTCAGTAAGATAAAGAAGTTAATTAACTTAAATATCTTAAACTGATGATTTGAAGCATTTCGATATCGCTTGCTAAATGTGTGTATACAAGAAAATCGACTTTATACCTAAATATAAGATTACGGAAATCTGCTACATACACTGCCGTTATGCCGCCATGGCTTTATGCCAACTTCAGCTCGTTAAAGAAGGTTTATTAACTTAAATATGTTAATCTAATGATTTGAAGCATTTCGATATCGCTTGCTAAATGTGTATATACAACAAAATCGACTTTATACCTGAGTAGAAGATTACGGAATTCTTCTAAATGCACTGCCGTTTTGCCGCCGTGGATTTATATCATTTTCAATACGTTAAAGAAGGTTAATTAACTTAAATATGTTAAACTAATGATTTAAAGCATTTCGATATCGCTTGCTAAATGTGTATATACAAGAAAATCGACTTTGTACCTAAATATAAGATAACGGAATTCTTCTACATGCACTGCCGTTATGCCGTCATGGCTTTATGCCAACTTCAGTTCGTTAAAGAAGGTTTATTAACTTAAATATGTTAAACTAATGAGTTGAAGCATTTCGATATCGCTTGCTGTATGTGTATTTGCAACAAAATCGACTTTATACCTAAATATAAGATGACGGAATTCTTTTAAATGCACTGCCGTTATGCCGTTAAGGCTTTATGTAGACTTCAGTAAGATAGAGAGGGTTAATTAACTTAAATATGTTAAACCAATGATTTGAAGCATTTCAGTATCGATTGCTTAATATGCAAATAGAAGAAAATCGACTTTATACCTAAATAGAAGATTACGGAATTTTTCTAAATGCACTGCCGTAATACCGCCGTGGCTATATGCCAAATTCAGATCGTTAAAGAAAGTTTATTAACTTAAATATGTTAAGCTAATGACTCGAAGCATTTCGATATCGATTGATAAATGTGTATATACAAGAGAATCGAATTTATACCTAAATATAAGATAAAGGAATTCTTCTTAATGAACTGTTCGCTTGCTAAATGTGTATTTACAAGAAAATCCAATTTATACTTAATGTGAGATAACGGAATTCTTCTAAATGCACTGCCGTTATACCGTTAAGTCTTTATGTAGACTTCAGTAAGCTAAAAAATGTTTATTAACTCAATGTGTTAAACTAATGAGTTGAAGCTTTTCGATGTCGATTGCTAAATGTGTAAATACAAGAAAATCGACTTTATACCTAAGTACAAAATTATAACATTACGGAATTCTTCTAAATGCACTGCCGTTATGCCGCCATGGCTTTATATCAACTTCAATACGTTAAAGAAGGTTAATTAACTTAAATATGTTAAACTGATGATTTAAAGCATTTCGATATCGATTGCTAAATGTATATATACAAGAAAATCGACTTTATACCTAAATAGAAAATTACGGAATTCTTCTGAATGCACTGCAGTTATACCGTTAAGGCTTTATGTAGACTTCAGTGCGTTAAAGAACGTTTATTAACTTAAATGTGTTAAACTAATCATTTGAAGCATTTCGATATCGATTGCTAAATGTGTATATACAAGAAAATCGACTTTATACCTAAACATAAGATTACGGAATTCTTCTAAATGCACTGCCGCTATGCCGCCATGGCTTTATATCAACTTCAATACGTTAAAGAAGGTTAATAACTTAAATATGTTAAACTAATGATTTGAAGCATTTCGATATCGCTTGCTAAATGTGTATATACACGAAAATCGACTTTATACCGAAATATAAGATAACGGAATTCTTCTACATGCACTGCCGTTATACCGTTAAGGCTTTATGTAGACTTCAGTAAGCAAAAAAAATGTTTATTAACTTAATATGTTAAACTGATGATTTGAAGCATTTCGATATCGATATCTAAATGTGTATATAAAAGAAAATCGACTTTATACCTAAACAAAAGATTACGGAATTCTTCTACATGCACTGCCGTAATGCCGCCGTGGCTATATGCCAACTTCAGATCGTTAAAGAAGGTTTATTGACTTAAATATGTTAAGCTAATGAGTTGAAGCATCTCGGTATCGATTGCTAAATGTGTATATACAACAAAATCGACTTTATACCTAAATATAAGATAACGGAATTCTTCTACATGCACTGCCGTTATGCCGCCATGGCTTTATGCCAACTTCAGTTCGTTAAAGAAGGTTTATTAACTTAAATATGTAAAACTAATGAGTCGAAGCATCTTGATATCGATTGCTAAATGTGTATATACAACAAAATCGACTTTATACCTAAATATTAGATTATGGAATTCTTCCAAATGCACTGCCGTTATACCGTTATGGCTTTATGTAAACTTCAGTAGGATAAAGAAGGTTAATTAACTTAAATATGCTAAACTAATGATTTGAAGCATTTCGATATCGCTTGCTAAATGTGTATATACAAGAAAATCGACTTTATACCTAAATATAAGATAACGAAATTCTTCTACATGCACTGCCGTTATGCCGCCATGGCTTTATGCCAACTTCAGTGCGTTAAAGAAGGTTTATTAACTTAAATATGTTAAACTAATGAGTTAAAGCATTTCGATATCGCTTGCTAAATGTGCATATACATTAAAATCGACTTTATACCTAAATACAAGATAACGGAATTCTTTTAAATGCACTGCCGTTATGCCGCCATGGCCTTATATCATTTTCAATACGTTAAAGAAGATTAATTAACTTAAATATGTTAAACTAATGATTTAAAACATTTCGATATCGCTTGCTAAATGTGTATATACAAGAAAATCGACTTTGTACCTAAATATAAGATAACGGAATTCTTCTACATGCACTGCCGTTATGCCGTCATGGCTTTTTGCCAACTTCAGTTCGTTAAAGAAGGTTTATTAACTTAAATATGTTAAACTAATGAGTTGAAGCATTTCGATATCGCTTGCTATATGTGTATTTGCAACAAAATCGACTTTATACCTAAATATAAGATGACGGAATTCTTTTAAATGCACTGCCGTTATGCCGTTAAGGCTTTATGTAGACTTCAGTAAGATAGAGAGGGTTAATTAACTTATATATGTTAAACCAATGATTTGAAGCATTTCAGTATCGATTGCTTAGTATGCAAATAGAAGAAAATCGACTTTATACCTAAATAGAAGATTACGTAATTTTTCTAAATGCACTGCCGTAATACCGCCGTGGCTATATGCCAAATTCAGATCGTTAAAGAAGGTTTATTAATTTAAATATGTTAAGCTAATGACTCGACGCATCTCGATATCGATTGCTAAATGTTTATATACAACAAAATCGAATTTATACCTAAATATTACATTACGGAATTCTTCCAAATGCACTGCCGTTATACCGTTATGGCTTTATGTAAACTTCAGTAGGATAAAGAAGGTTAATTAACTTAAATATGTTAAACTAATGATTTGAAGCATTTCGATATCGCTTGCTAAATGTGTATATACAAGAAAATCGAATTTATACCTAAATATAAGATAAAGGAATTCTTCTTAATGAACTGCTCGCTTGCTAAATGTGTATTTACAAGAAAATCCAATTTATACTTAATGTGAGATAACGGAATTCTTCTAAATGCACTGCCGTTATACCGTTAAGTCTTTATGTAGACTTCAGTAAGCTAAAAAATGTTTATTAACTCAATGTGTTAAACTAATGAGTTGAAGCTTTTCGATGTCGATTGCTAAATGTGTAAATACAAGAAAATCGACTTTATACCTAAGTATAAAATTATAACATTACGGAATTCTTCTAAATGCACTGCCGTTATGCCGCCATGGCTTTATATCAACTGCAATACGTTAAAGAAGGTTAATTAACTTAAATATGTTAAAGTGATGATTTGAGGCATTTCGATATCGATTGCTAAATGTATATATACAACAAAATCGACTTTATACCTAAATATAAGATTACGGATTTCTTCCAAATGCACTGCCGTTATACCGTTATGGCTTTATGTAAACTTCAGTAAGATAAAGAAGGTTAATTAACTTAAATATGTTAAACTAATGGTTTGAAGCTTTTCGATGTCAATTGCTAAATGTGTAAATACAAGAAAATCGGCTTTATACCTAAACAGAAGTTTGCGGAATTCTTCTGAATGCACTGCAGTTATACCGTTAAGGCTTTATGCAGACTTCAGTGCGTTAAAGAACGTTTATTAACTTAAATATGTTAAACTAATATTTTGAAGCATTTCGATATCGATTGCTAAATGTGTATATACAAGAAAATCGATTTTATACCTAAATATAAGATAACGGAATACTTCTACATGCACTGCCGTTATGCCGCCATGGCTTTATGCCAACTCCAGATCGTTAAAGAAGGTATAATAACTTAAATATGTTAAACTAATGACTTGAAGCATTTCGTTATCGATTGCTAAAGAAGTATATACAACAAAATCGACTTTATAACTAAATATAAGATTACGGAACTCTTCCAATTGCATTGCCGTTATGCCGTTAAGGCTTTTGTAGACTTCAGTAAGACAAAGAGGATTAATTAACTTAAATATGTTAAACTTATGATTTGAAGCATTTCCATATCGATTGCGAAATGTGTATATACAAGAAAATCGACTTAATACCTAAATATAAGATTACGGAATTCTTCCAAATGTATTGTCGTTATGCCACCATGGCCTTGTACCACCTTCAATACGTTAAAAAAGGTTAATTTTTCGAAATATGTTAAACTAATGATTTGAAGCATTTCGATATCGATTGCTAAATGTGCAAATACAAGAAAATCGACTTTATACCTAAATATAAAATTATAACATTACGGAATTCTTCTAAATGCACTGCCGCTATACCGTTAAGGCTTTATGTAGACTTCAGTAAGCTAAGAAATGTTTATTAATTTAATATGTTAAACAAATGATTTGAAGCATTTCGATATCGATTGAAAAATGGGTATATACAAGAAAATCGACTTTATGCCTAATATAAGATTACGGAATTCTTCTACATCCACTGCCGTTATGTCAACTTCAGATCGTTAAAGAAGGTTTATTAACTTAAATATGTTAAACTGATGAGTTGAAGCATTTCGATGTCGATTGCTGAATGCGTATATACAACAAAATCGAATTTATACCTAAATATAAGATAACGGGATTCTTCTAAATGCACTGCCGTTATACCGTTAAGGCTTTATGTAGACTTCAGTAAGCTAAAAAATGTTTATTAACTTAATATGTTAAACTAATGATTTGAAGCATTTCGATGTCGATATCTAAATGTGTATATAAAAGAAAATCGACTTTATACCTAAATATAAGATAACGGAATTCTTCTACATGCACTGCCGTAATGCCGCCGTGGCTATATGCCAACTTCAGATCGTTAAAGAAGGTTAATTAACTTAAATATGTTAAGCTAATGAGTTGAACCATCTCGATATCGATTGCTAAATGTGTATATACAACACAATCGACTTTATACCTAAATATAAGATAACGGAATTCTCCTACATGCACTGCCGTTATGCCGCCAATGGCTTTATGTCAACTTCAGCTCGTTAAAGAAGGTTTATTAACTTAAATATGTTAAACTAATGAGTTGAAGCATTTCGAAATCGATTGCTAAATGCATATACACAACAAAATCGACTATATATCTAAATATAAGATAACGGAATTCTTTCAAATGCACTGCCGTTATGCCGCCATGGCCTTATATCAACTTCAATAAGTTAAAGAAGGTTAATTAACTTAAATATATTAAACTAATGATATGAAGCATTTCGATATCGCTTGCTAAATGTGTATATACAAGAAAATCGACTTTATACCTAAATATAAGATTACGGAATTCTTCTAAATGCACTGCCGTTATGCCGCCATGGCTTTATATCCACTTCTATACCTTAATGAAGGTTAATTAACTTAAATATGTTAAACTAACGAATTGAAGCATTTCGATATCGCTTGCTAAATGTGTATATTCAAGAAAATCGACTATATACCTAAATATACCTAAATACTTCAGTAATGCGTCCACTCTGGTTAAACTCTTTACGACGCTAGTCCTTCCTATCTTAGAATATGGGACGGTAATATGGTCACCATTTACTGATATTCAAGTTAATAGGCTTGAAAAAATTCAGCAAAAATTCTGCAAGTCACTGTCTTTCTTTATAACTCGGCAAACATCAACAGCAGCAGTGAAGGATGCAATGAAGAAGTTCCAGCTTAACCCTCTATTGATTCGGCGTAAACTGGCGGACTTAATGTTCTTTTATAAAGTAATGAATGGTTTCATCGATGCTCCGGAGGTACAAGACAGCTTTAAAATGATTATAGACGGCCAAAGTCTCAGGCGCAACCGCTTTATTAGAACAACCAAATCAACTAAAAATTATGTCATACATGGTCCCAGTAACAGGATAGCAAATTACGTCAATGATATGACTCCTCAGATCCAGTTCTTCGGAGGTTCCATCCATTCCTTCAACTTAAACTGAGGAAACATCTGTACAACCACCACAATAGCTAAAACTCGGATTGCATTTTTTGAATTCTTTGTATTATATTTCATTTTCTGTGATATAGCGACTTAATTTATTCTTGCAATATTAATATTATTAATAACATTATTATTCTCTTTTACTGTATATTGCCGATTGGCGTTCATAAATAAAATAAATAAATATAAGATAACGGAATTCTTCTACATGCACTGCCGTCATGCCGCCATGGCTTTATGCCAACTTCAGTTCGTTAAAGAAGGTTTATTAACTTAAATATGTTAAACTAATGAGTTGAAGCATTTCGATATCGCTTGCTAAATGTGTATATAAAACAAAATCGACTTTATACCTCAATATAAGACAACGGAATTCTTTTAAATACACTGCAGTTATGCCGATAAGGCTTTATTTAGACTTCAGTAAGATAGAGAGGGTTAATTAACTTAAATATGTTAAGCTAATGATTTGAGGCATTTCGATATCGAATGCTAAATGTGTATATACAAGAAAATCGACTTTATACCTAAATATAAGATAACGGAATAATTCTACATGCACTGCCGTTATGTCGCCATGGCTTTATGCCAACTTCAGTTCGTTAAAGAAGGTTAAATAACTTAAATATGTTAAACTAATGAGTTGAGGCATCCCGATATCGATTGCTAAATGTGTATGTACAACAAAATCGACTTTGTACCTAAATATAAGTTTACGGAATGCTTCCAAATGCACTGCCGTTATACCGTTACGGCTTTATGTAAACTTCAGTAAGATAAAGAAGGTTAATTAACTTAAATATGTTAACTTAAATATGTTAAACTAATGATTTGAAGCATTTCGATATCGATATCTAAATGTGTATATAAAAGAAAATCGAACTTATACCTAAATAAAAGATTACGGAACTCTTCTACATGCACTGCCGTTATACCGCCGTGGCTGTGTGCCAAATTCAGATCGTTAAAGAAGGTTCATTAACTTAAATGTGTTAAACTAATGATTTGAAGCATTTCGATATCGCTTACTAAATGTGTATATACAAGAAAATCGAATTTATACCTAAATATAAGATAACGGAATTCCTCTAAATGCGCTGCCGTTATACCGTTAAGGCTTTATGTAAACTTCAGTAAGCTAAAAAATGTTTATTCAATTAATATGTTAATGATTTGAAGCATTTCGCTATCGATATCTAAATGTGTATATAAAAGAAAATCGACTTTATACCTAAATAAAAGATTACGGAATTCTTCTACATGCACTGCCGTAATGCCGCCGCGGCTATATGCCAAATGAAGATCGTTGAAGAAGGTTAATTAGCTTAAATATGTTAAACTAATGACTTGAAGCATTTCGTTATCGGTTGCTAAATGTGTATATACAAGAAAATCGACTTTATACCTAAATATAAGATAATGGAATTCTTCTAAATGCACTGCCGTTATACCGTTAAGGCTTTATGTAGACTTCAGTAAGCTAAAAAATGTTTATTAATTCAATACGTTAAACTAATGATTTGAAGCATTTCGATATCGATATCTAAATGTGTATATAAAAGAAAATCGATTTTATACCTAAATAAAAGATTACAGAATTCTCCTACCTGCACTGCCGTTATACCACCGTGGCTATGTGCCAAATTCAGATCGTTAAAGAAGGTTTATTAAGTTAAATATGTTAAGCTAATGAGTTGAAGCATCTCGATATCGATTGCTAAATGCATATACACAACAAAATCGACTTTATACCTAAATATAAGATTACGGAATTCTTCCAAGTGCACTGCCGTTATACCATTATGGCTTTATGTAAACTTCAGTAGGATAAAGAAGGTTAATTAACTTAAATATGTTAAACTAATGATTTGAAGCATTTCGATATCGCTTGCTAAATGTGTATATACAAGAAAATCGAATTATACCTAAATATAAGATAACGGAATTCTTCCAATGGCACTGCCGTTATACCGTTATGGCTTTATGTAAACTTCAGTAAACTAAAAAATGTTTATTAACTTAATATCTTAAACTAATGATTTGAAGCATTTCGATATCGATATCTAAATGTGTATATAAAAGAAAATCGACTTTATACCTAAATATAAGATTACGGAATTCTTCCAAATGCACTGCCGTTATGCCGTTAAGGCTTTTGTAGACTTCAGTAAGACAAAGAGGATTAATTAACTTAAATATGTTAAACTAATGACTTGAAGCATTTCGTTATCGATTGCTAAATACGTATATACAACAAAATCGACTTTATAATTAAATATAAGATTACGGAACTCTTCCAAATACACTGCTGTTATGCCGTTAAGGCTTTTGTAGACTTCAGTAAGACAAAGAGGAATAATTAACTTAAATATGTTAAACTTATGATATCAAGCATTTCGATATCGATTGCTGAATGTGTATATACAAGAAAATCGACTTTATACCTAAATATAAGATTACGGAATTCTTCTAAATGCACTGCCGTTATACCGTTAAGGCTTTATGTAGGCTTCAGTAAGCTAAAAAATGTTTATTAACTTATAATGATAAACAAATGATTTGAAGCATTTCGATATCGATAGCCCAATGTGTATATACAGCAAAATCGACTTTATACCTAATATAAGATTACGGAATTCTTCCAATTGCACTGCCGTTATACCGATTTGGCTTTATGTAAACTTCAGTAAGATAAAGAAGGGTAATTAACTTAAATATGTTAAACTAATGACTTGAAGCATTTCGCTATCGATTGATAAATGTGTAAATCCCAGAAAATCGACTACATACCTAAATATAAGATTACGGAATTCTTCTACATGCACTGTTGTTATGGCGCCATGGCTTTATGTTAACTTCAGGCGTTAAAGAATTTTTATTAACTAAAATATGTTAAACTAATGATTTGAAGCATTTCGATATCGATTGCTAAATGAGTATATACAAGAAAATCGAATTCATACCTAAATATAAGGTTACGTAATTCTTCTAAATGCACTGCCGTTATGCCGTTATGGCTTTATATTAACTTCAGTTCGTTAAAGAAGGTTTATTAACTTAAGTATGTTAAACCAGTTATTTGAAGCATTTCGATATCGATAGTCCAATGTATATATACCAGAAAATCGAATTTATACCTAAATATAAAATAAAACATAACGGAATTCTTCCAAATGCACTGCCGTTATAACGTTAAAGCTTTATGTACACTTCAGTGCGTTAAAGAAGGTTTATTAACTTAAATATGTTAAACTAATGATTTGAAGCATTTCGATATCGATTGCTAAATGTGTATATACAAGAAAATCGAGTTTATACCTAAATATAAGATAACGGAATTCTTCTAAATGCACTGCCGTTATGCCGTTAAAGCTTTATGTAGACTTCAGTTCGTTAAAGATGGTTTATTAACTTAAATATGTTAAACTAAAGATTTGAAGCATTTCGATATCGATTGCTAAATGTGTATATACAAGAAAATTGACTTTATACTTAAATATAAGATTACGGAATTCTTCCAAATGTACTGTCGTTATGCCGCTATGGCTTTATGTCAACTTCAATACGTTAAAGAAGGTTAATTAACTTAAAAATGTTAAACTTATGATTTGAAGCATTTTGATAACGACTGCTAAATGTGTAAATGCAAGAAAATCGACTTTACACCTAAATATAAGATTACTGGGTTCTTCTACATGCACTGCCGTTATGCCTCCATGGCTGTATGCCCACTTCAGATCGTTAAAGAAGGTTTATTAACTTAAATATGATAAACTAATGAGCTGAAGCTTTTCTATATCGATGTGTATATACAAGAAAACCGATTTTATACCTAAATAAAAGATTACGGAATTCACCCAAACATACTGCCGTTATGCCGCTATGGCTTTATGTAAACTTCAGTAAGATAAAGAAGGTAAATTAACCGAAATATGATAAACCTGTTATTTGAAGCATTTCGATATCGGTTGCTAAATGTGTATATACAACAAAATCGACTTTATACCTAAATATAAGACTAGGGAATTCTTCCAAATGTACTGTCGCTATGGCGCCATGGCTCTTTATCAACTTCAATACGTTAGAGAAGGTTTATTAACTTAAATATGTTAAACTAATGATTTGAAGCATTTCGATATCGATTGCTAAATGTGTGTATACAAGAAAATCGACTTTATACCTAAATATAAGATTGCGGAATTCTTCCAAATGCAGTGAAGTTATACCGCTAAGGCTTTATGTAGACTTCAGTGCGTTAAAGAAGGTTTATTAACTTAAACATGTTAAACTAATGATTTGAGGCATTTCGATATAGATTGCTAAATGTGTATATACCAGAAAATCGAATTTATACCTAAATATAAGATAACGGAATTCTTCTAAATGCACTGTCGTTATGCCGCCATGGCTTTGTGTTAACTTCAGTGCGTTAAAGTAGGTTTGTTAGCTTGAATATGTTAAACTAATGATTTGAAGATTTTCGAAATCGATTGCTAAATGCATATATACAAGAAAATCGATTTTATACCTAAATATAAGATTACGGAATTCCTCCAAATGTACTGTCGCTATGCCGCCATGGCCTTTTATCAACTTCAATATGTTATAGAAGGATAATTAACTTAAATATGTTAAACTAATGATTTGAAGCATTTCGATATCGATTGCTAAATTTGTATATACAACAAAATCGACTTTATACCTAAATATAAGCTTACGGAATTCTTCAAATGCACTGCCGTTATACCGTTATGGCTTTGTGTAAACTTCAGTAAGATAAAGAAGGTTAATTAACTTAAATATGTTGAACTAATGATTTGAGGCATTTCGATATCGATTGCTAAATGAGTATATACAAGAAAATCGACTTAATATCTAAATATAAGATTACGGAATTCTTCCAAATGTACTGTCGTTATGTCGCCATGGCTATACAGAGGGTTAGTTAACTTAAATATGTTAAACTAATGATTTGAAGCATTTCGATATCGATTGCTAAATATGTATATACAAGAAAATCGACTTTATAGCTAAATATAAGATTACGGAATTCTTCTAAATGCACTGCCGTTATGTAGTTATGGCTTTATGTTAACTTCAGTGCGTTAAAGTAGGTTTGTTAACTTAAATATGTTAAACTAATGATTTAAAACATTTTGATATCGATTGCTAAATGAGTATATACAAGAAAATCGACTTTATACCTAAATATAGGATTACGTAATTCTTCTAAATGCTTTGCCGTTATGCCGTTAAGGCGTTTGTAGACTTCAGTAAGATAAAGAGGTTTAATTAACTTAAATATGTTAAACTATTGATTTGCGACATTTCGATATCGATTGCTAAATGTGTATATACAAGAAAATCGACTTAGTATCTAAATATAAGATTACGGAATTTTTCCAAATGTACTGTCGTTATGTCGCCATGGCTTTATGTCACCTTCAATACTTTAAAGAAGGTTTATTAACTTAAATATGTTAAACTAATGATTTGAAGATTTTCGAAATCGATTGCTAAATGCATATATACAACAAAATCGACTTAATACCTAAATATAAGATTACGGATTTCTTCTGCATGCACTGCCGTTATGCCGCCATGGCGTTGTGTTAACTTCGGTTTAAAGTAGGTTTTTTAACTTAAATATTTCAAACTAATGATTTGAAGCATTTCGATATCGATTGCTAAATGAGTATATACAAGAAAATCGACTTTATACCTAAATATCACTTACCTAAATATAAGATTACGGAATTGACCTACATGCATTGCCGTTATGCCGTTAAGGCATTTGCAGACTTCAGTAAGATAAAGAGGGTTAATTAACTTAAATATGTTAAACTAATGATTTTAGGCATTTCAATATCGATTGCTAAATGTGTATATACAAGAAAATCGACTTTATACCTAAATATAAGATTACGGAATTCTTCTAAATGCACTGCCGTTATGCAGTTATGGCTTTATGTTAACTTCTATTCGTTAAAGAAGGTTTATTAACTCAAATATGTTAAACTAATGATTTGAAGATTTTCGTAATCGATTGCTTAATGCATATATACAAGAAAATCTTCTTTATACCTAAGTATAAGATTACGGAATTCTTCCAAATGTACTGCCGTTATGCCACCATGGCTTTATATCAACTTCAATATGTTTAAGAAGGTTAACTAACTTAAATATGTTAAACTAATGATTTGAGGCATTTCGATATCGATTGCTAAATTTGTATATACACCAAAATCGACTTTATACCTAAATATAAGATTACGAAATTCTCCCAAATGCACTGCCGTTATACCGATTTGGCTTTATGTAAACTTCAGTAAGATAAAGAAGGTTAATTAACTTAAGTATGTTAAACTAATGATTTGAAGCATTTCGATATCGATTGCTAAATGCGTATATACAAAAAAATCGAATTTATACCTAAATATAAGATTACGGATTTCTTCTAAATGCACTGCCGTTATGCCGCCATGGATTTATGCCAACTTCAGTTCGTTAAAGAAGGTTTATTAACTTAAATAAGTTAAACTAATGATTTGAAGCATTTCGATATCGATTGCTAAATGTGTATATACAACAAAATCGACTTTATACCTAAATATAAGCTTACGGAATTCCTCTAAATGCACTGCCGTTATGCCGCCATGGATTTATGCCAACTTCAGTTCGTTAAAGAAGGTTTATTAACCCAAATATGTTAAACTAATGATTTGAAGCATGTCGATAGCGATAGCTAAATGAGTATATACAAGAAAATCGACTTTATACCTAAATATAAGATTACGGAATTCTTCCAAATGCACTGCCGTTATGCCGTTAAGGCTTTTGTAGACTTTAATTAGATAAAGAGGGTTAATTAACTTAAATATGTTAAACTATCGATTTGAAGCATTTCGATATCGATTGCTAAATATGTATATACAAGAAAATCGACTTTATACCTAAATATAAGATCACGGAATTCTCCTAAATGCACTGGCGTTATACCGTAAAGGCTTTGTGTAGACTTCAGTAAGCTAAAAAAAGTTGATTAACTTAAATATGTTAAACTAATGATTTGAAGCATTTCGATATCGATTGCTAAATTAGTATATACAAGAAAATCGACATTATACCTAAATATAAGATTACGGAATTATTCTAAATGCACGGCCGTTATGCCGCCATGGATTTATGCCAACTTCAGTTCGTTAAAGAAGGTTAATTAACTTTAATATGTTAAACTAATGATTTGAAGCATTTTGATATCGATTGCTAAATGAGTATAAACAAGAAAATCGACTTTACACCTAAATATAAGATTACGGAATTCTCCTAAATGCACTGCCGTTATACCGTTAAGGCTTTGTGTAGACTTCAGTAAGCTAAAAAAAGTTTATTAACTTAAATATGTTAAACTAATGATTTAAAGCATTTCGATATCGATTGCTAAATGCGTATATACAAGAAAATCGACATTATACCTATATATAAGATTACGGAATTATTCTAAATGCAAGGCCGTTATGCCGCCATGGATTTATGCCAACTTCAGTTCGTTAAAGAAGGTTAATTAACTTTAATATGTTAAACTAATGATTAGAAGCATTTTGATATCGATTGCTAAATGAGTATAAACAAGAAAATCGACTTTACACCTAAATATAAGATTACGCGATTCTTCCAAATGCACTGCCGTTATGCCGTTAAGGCTTTTGTAGACTTTAGTAAGATAAAGAGGGTTAATTAACTTAAATATGTTAAACTAATGATTTGAAGCATTTCGATATCGATTGCTAAATATGTATATACAAGAAAATCGACTTTATATCTTAATATAAGATTACGGAATTCTTACAAATGCACTGCCGTTATGCCGTTAAGGCTTTTGTAGACTTTAATAAGATAAAACGGGTTAATTAACTTAAATATGTTAAACTAATGATTTGAAGCATTTCGATATCGATTGCTAAATGTCTATATACAAGAAAATCGACTTTATACCTAAATAGAAAGTTACGGAATTATTCTAAATGCACTGCCGTTATGCCGCCATGGATTTATGCCAACTTCAGTTCGTTAAAGAAGGTTTATTAACCCAAATATGTTAAACTAATGATTTGAAGCATTTCGATAGCGATAGCTAAATGAGTATATACAAGAAAATCGACTTTATACCTAAATATAAGATCACGGAATTCTCCTAAATGCACTGGCGTTATACCGTAAAGGCTTTGTGTAGACTTCAGTAAGCTAAAAAAAGTTGATTAACTTAAATATGTTAAACTAATGATTTGAAGCATTTCGATATCGATTGCTAAATGAGTATATACAAGAAAATCGACATTATACCTAAATATAAGATTACGGAATTATTCTAAATTCACGGCCGTTATGCCGCCATGGATTTATGCCAACTTCAGTTCGTTAAAGAAGGTTAATTAACTTTAATATGTTAAACTAATGATTTGAAGCATTTTGATATCGATTGCTAAATGAGTATAAACAAGAAAATCGACTTTACACCTAAATATAAGATTACGGAATTCTCCTAAATGCACTGCCGTTATACCGTTAAGGCTTTGTGTAGACTTCAGTAAGCTAAAAAAAGTTTATTAACTTAAATATGTTAAACTAATGATTTAAAGCATTTCGATATCGATTGCTAAATGCATATATACAAGAAAATCGACATTATACCTATATATAACGGAATTATTCTAAATGCACGGCCGTTATGCCGCCATGGATTTATGCCAACTTCAGGTCGTTAAAGAAGGTTAATTAACTTTAATATGTTAAACTAATGATTAGAAGCATTTTAATATCGATTGCTAAATGAGTATAAACAAGAAAATCGACTTTACACCTTAATATAAGATTACGCACTTCTTCCAAATGCACTGCCGTTATGCCGTTAAGGCTTCTGTAGACTTTAATAAGATAAAGAGGGTTAATTAACTTAAATATGTTAAACTAATGATTTGAAGCATTTCGACATCGATTGCTAAATGAGTATATACAAGAAACTTGACTTTATACCTAAACATAGGATAACGGAATTCTTCCAAAAACACTGCCGTTATTCCGCCAAGGCTTTATGCCAACTTTAGTTCGTTAAAGTAGGTTTGTTAACTTAAATATGTTAAACTAATGATTTGAAGCATTTCGATATCGATTGTTAAATGAGTATATACAAGAAAATCGTCTTTATACCTAAATATAGGATTACGGAATTCTTCCAAATGTACTGTCGTTATGCCACCATGGCTTTATATCACCTTCAATACGTTAAGAAGATTAATTAACTTAAATATGTTAAACTAATGGTTTGAAGCATTTCGATATCGATTGCTAAATATGTTAATACAAGAAAATCGACTTTACATCTAAATATAAGATTACGGAATTCTCCTAAATGCACTGCCGTTTTACCGTTAAGGCTTTGTGTAGACTTCAGTAAGCTAAAAAAAGTTTATTAACTTAAATATGTTAAACTAATGATTTGAAGCATTTCGATATCGATTGCTTATTGTGTAAATTTAAGAAAATCGACTTTATACCTAAATATAATATTATGGAACTCTTCTACATGCACTGTCGTTATGTTACCAGGGCTTTATGCCACCTTCAAATTGCTAAAGAAGGTCTATTAACTAAAATATGTTAAACCAATGGGTTGAAGCATCTCGATATCGATTGCTAACTGTGTATATACAACAAAATCGACTTTATACTTAAACATAAGATTACGGAAGTCTTCTAAATGCGTTACCGTTATGGCTTTATGTTAACTTCAGTTCGTTAAAGAAGGTTTATTAACTTAGATATGTTACACCAGTTATTTGAAGCATTTCGATATCGATTGCTTAATGCGTATATACAAGAAAATCGACTTTATACTTAAATATAAGAGTACGGATTTCTTCCAAATGTACTGTCGTTATGCCGCCATGGCTTTATATCAACTTCAATATGTTAAAGAAGGTTAATTAACTTAAATATGTTAAACTAATGATTTGGGGCATTTCGATATCGATTACTAAATGTGTATATACAACAAAATCGACTTTATACCTAAATATAAGATTACGGAATTACTCTAAATGCACTGCCGTTATGCCGCTATGGATTTATGCCAACTTCAGTTCATTAAAGAAGGTTAATTAACTTAAATATGTTAAACTAATAATTTGAGGCATTTCGATATCGATTGCTAAATGAGTATATACAAGAAAATCGACTTTATACCTAAATATAAGATTACGGAGTTCTTCCAAATGCACTGCCGTTATGCCGTTAAGGCTTTTGTAGACTTTAGTAAGATAAAGAGGGTAAATTAGCTTAAATATGCTAAATTAATGATTTGAAGCATTTCGATATCGAAAGTTAAATGTGTATATACAACAAAATCGACTTTATACCTAAATATAAGATTACGTAATTCTTCTAAATACTTTGCCGTTATGCCGTTAAGGCGTTTGTAGACTTCAGTAAGATAAAGAGGGTTAATTAACTTAAATATGTTAAACTTATGATTTGAAGCATTTCGATATCGATTGCTGAATTCGTATATACAAGAAAATCTTCTTTATACCTAAATATAAGATTACGGAATTCTCCTAAATGCACTGCCGTTATACCGTTAAGGCTTTGTGTAGACTTCAGTAAGCTAAAAAAAGTTGATTAACTTAAATATGTTAAACTAATGATTTGAAGCATTTCGATATCGATTGCTAAATGCGTATATACAAGAAAATCGACATTATACCTATATATAAGATTACGGAATTATTCTAAATCCACGGCCGTTTCGCCGCCATGGATTTATGCCAACTTCCGTTCGTTAAAAAAATTTGATTAACTTAAATATGTTAAACTAATGATTTGAAGCATTTTGATATCGATTGCTAAATGAGTATAAACAAGAAAATCGACTTTACACCTAAATATAAGATTTCGTATTCTCCTAAATGCAATGCCGTTATACCGTTAAGGCTTTGTGTAGACTTCAAAGAGCCAAAAAAAAATTTATTAACTTAAATATGTTAAACTAATGATTTGAAGCATTTCGATATCGATTGCTAAATGAGTATATACAAGAAAATCGACTTTATACGTAAATGTAATATTACGGAATTATTCTAAATGCACTGCCGTTATGCCGTTAAGGCTTTTGTAGACTTTAATAAGATAAAGAAGGTTTATTAACCTAAATATGTTAAACTAATGATTTGAAGCATGCCGATATCGATAGCTAAATGAGTATATACAAGAAAATCGATTTTATACCTAAATATAAGTTTACGGAATTCTCCTAAATGCACTGGCGTTATACCGTTAAGGCTTTGTGTAGACTTCAGTAAGCTAAAAAAAGTTTAGTAACTTAAATATGTTAAACTAATGATTTGAAGCATTTCGATATCGATTGCTAAATGCGTATATACAAGAAAATCGACATTTTACCTAAATATAAGATTACGGAATTATTCTAAATGCACCGCCGTTATGCCGCCATGGATTTATGCCAACTTCAGTTCGTTAAAGAAGGTTAATTAACTTTAATATGTTAAACTAATGATTTGATTCATTTCGATATCGATTGCTAAATGAGTATATACAAGAAAAGGGACTTTATACCTAAATATAAGATTACGGAATTCTCCTAAATGCACTGCTGTTTTACCGTTAAGGCTTTGTGTAGACTTCAGTAAGCTAAAAAAAGTTTAGTAACTTAAATATGTTAAACTAATGATTTGAAGCATTTCGATATCGATTGCTAGAAGAGTATATACAAGAAAATCGACTTAACACCTAAATATAAGATTACGTAATTCTCCTAAATGCAATGCTGTTATACCGTTAAGGCTTTGTGTAGACTTCAGTGAGCCAAAAAAAATTTATTAACTTAAATATGTTAAACTAATGATTTGAAGCATTTCGATATCGATTGCTTATTGTGTAAATTTAAGAAAATCGAGTTTATACCTAAATGTAGGATTACGGAATTATTCTAAATGCACTGCCGTTATAACGCCATGGATTTATGCCAACTTCCGTTCGCTAAAAAAGGTTTATTAACTGAAATATGTTAAACTATTGTTTTGAAGCATTTTGATATCGATTGCTAAATGAGTATAAACAAGAAAATCGACTTTACACCTAAATATAAGATTACGAAATTCTCCTAAATACACTGCCGTTATACCGTTTAGGCTTTGTGTAGACTTCAGTAAGCTAAAAAAAGTTGATTAACTTAAATATGTTAAACTAATGATTTGAAGCATTTCGATATCGATTGCTAAATGCGTATATACAAGAAAATCGACTTTATACCTAAATATAAGATTACGGAATTCTTCTAAATGCACGGCCGTTATGCCGCCATGGATTTATGCCAACTTCAGTTCGTTAAAGAAGGTTAATTAACTTAAATATGTTAAACTAATGACTTGAAGCATTTCGTTACCCATTTTATACCTAAATATAAGATAACGGAATTCTTCTTAATGCACTGCCGTTATACCGTTAAGGCTTTATGTAGACTTCAGTAAGCAAAAAATGTTTATTAATTTAATATGTTAAACTAATGATTTGAAGCATTTCGATATCGATATCTAAATGTGTATATAAAAGAAAATCGACTTTATACCTAAATAAAAGATTACGGAATTCTTCTACATGCACTGCCGTAATACCGCCGTGGCTATATGCCATATTCAGATCGTTAAAGAAGGTTTATTAACTTAAATATGTTAAGCTAATGAGTATAGGCATCTCGATATCGATTGGTAAATGTGTATATACAACAAAATCGACTTTATACCTAAATATAAGGTTACGGAATTCTTCCAAATGCACTGCCGTTATACCGTTATGGCTTTATGTAAACTTCAGTAGGATAAAGAAGGTTAATTAACTTAAATATGTTAAACTAATGATTTGAAGCATTTCGATATCGCTTGCTAAATGTGTATATACAAGAAAATCGAATTTATACCTAAATATAAGATAACGGAATTCTTCTAAATGCACTGCCGTTATACCGTTAAGGCTTTATGTAGACTTCAGTAAGCTAAAAAATGTTTATTAACTTAATATGTTAAACTAATGAGTCGAAGCATCTCGATATCGATTGCTAAATGTGTAAATACAACAAAATCGACTTTATACCTAAATATAAGATTACGGAATTCTTCCAAATGCACTGCCGTTATACCGCTATGGCTTTATGTAAACTTCAGTAAGATAAAGAAGGTTAATTAACTTAAATATGTTAAACTAATGATTTGAAGCATTTCGTTATCGGCTGCTAAATGTGTATATAAAAGAAAATCGAATTTATACCTAAATATAAGGTTACGGAATTCTTCCAAATGCACTGCCGTTATACCGTTATGGCTTTATGTAAACTTCAGTAGGATAAAGAAGGTTAATTAACTTAAGTATGTTAAACTAATGATTTGAGGCATTTCGATATCGCTTGCTAAATGTGTATATACAAGAAAATCGAATTTATACCTAAATATAAGATAACGGAATTCTTCTAAATGCACTGCCGTTATACCGTTAAGGCTTTATGTAGACTTCAGTAAGCTAAAATATGTTTATTAACTTAATACGTTAAACTAATGAGTTGAAGCATCTCGATATCGATTGCTAAATAAGTATATACAACAAAATCGACTTTATACCTAAATATAAGGTAACGGAATTCTTCCAAATGCACTTGCGTTATACCGTTATGGCTTTATGTAAACTTCAGTAAGATAAAGAAGGTTAATTAACTTAAATATGTTAAACTAATGATTTGAGGCATTTCGTTATCGATTGCTAAATGTGTATATAAAAAAAAAAAATCGAATTTATACCTAAATATAAGATTACGGAATTCTTCTAAATGCACTGCCGTTATGCCGCCATGGCGTTATATCAACTTCAATACGTTAAAGAAGGTTAATTAACTTAAATATGTTAAACTAATGATTTGAAGCAATTCGATATCGATTGCTAAATTAGTATAAACAAGAAAATCGACTTTACACCTAAATATAAGATTACGCACTTCTTCAAATGCACTGCCGTTATGCCGTTAAGGCTTTTGTAGACTTTAATAAGATAAAGAGGGTTAATTAACTTAAATATGTTAAACTAATGATTTGAAGCATTTCGACATCGATTGCTAAATGAGTATATACAAGAAACTTGACTTTATACCTAAACATAGGATAACGGAATTCTTCCAAAAACTCTGCCGTTATTCCGCCAAGGCTTTATGTCAACTTTAGTTCGTTAAAGTAGGTTTGTTAACTTAAATATGTTAAACTAATGATTTGAAGCATTTCGATATCGATTGTTAAATGAGTATATACAAGAAAATCTTCTTTATACCTAAATATAGGATTACGGAATTCTTCCAAATGTACTGTCGTTATGCCACCATGGCTTTATATCACCTTCAGTACGTTAAGAAGATTAATTAACTTAAATATGTTAAACTAATGGTTTGAAGCATTTCGAAATCGATTGCTAAATATGTAAATACAAGAAAATCGACTTTAATCTAAATATAAGATTACGGAATTCTCCTAAATGCACTGCTGTTTTACCGTTAAGGCTTTGTGTAGACTTCAGTAAGCTAAAAAAAGTTTATTTACTTAAATATGTTAAACTAATGATTTGAAGCATTTCGATATCGATTGCTTACTGTGTAAATTTAAGAAAATCGACTTTATACCTAAATATAATATTATGTAACTCTTCTACATGCACTGTCGTTATGTTACCAGGGCTTTATGCCACCTTCAAATTGCTAAAGAAGGTCTATTAACTAAAATATGTTAAACCAATGGGTTGAAGCATCTCGATATCGATTGCTAACTGTGTATATACAACAAAATCGACTTTATACTTAAACATAAGATTACGGAAGTCTTCTAAATGCATTACCGTTATGGCTTTATGTTAACTTCAGTTCGTTAAAGAAGGTTTATTAACTTAGATATGTTACACCAGTTATTTGAAGCATTTCGATATCGATTGCTTAATGCGTATATACAAGAAAATCGACTTTATACCTAAATATAAGAGTACGGAATTCTTCCAAATGTACTGTCGTTATGCCGCCATGGCTTTATATCAACTTCAATATGTTAAAGAAGGTTAATTAACTTAAATATGTTAAACTAATGATTTGGGGCATTTCGATATCGATTACTAAATGTGTATATACAACAAAATCGACTTTATACCTAAATATAAGATTACGGAATTACTCTAAATGCACTGCCGTTATGCCGCCATGGATTTATGCCAACTTCAGTTCATTAAAGAAGGTTAATTAACTTAAATATGTTAAACTAATGATTTGAGGCATTTCGATATCGATTGCTAAATGAGTATATACAAGAAAATCGACTTTATACCTAAATATAAGATAACGGAATTCTTCCAAATGCACTGCCGTTATGCCGTTAAGGCGTTTGTAGACTTTAGTAAGATAAAGAGGGTAAATTAGCTTAAATATGCTAAACTAATGATTTGAAGCATTTCGATATCGAATGTTAAATGTGTATATACAACAAAATCGACTTTATACCTAAATATAAGATTACGTAATTCTTCTTAATACTTTGCCGTTGTGCCGTTAAGGCGTTTGTAGACTTCAGTAAGATAAAGAGGGTTAATTAACTTAAATATGTTAAACTTATGATTTGAAGCATTTCGATATCGATTGCTGAATTCGTATATACAAGAAAATCGACTTTATACCTAAATATAAGATTACGGAATTCTCCTAAATGCACTGCCGTTATACCGTTAAGGCTTTGTGTAGACTTCAGTAAGCTAAAAAAAGTTGATTAACTTAAATATGTTAAACTAATGATTTGAAGCATTTCGATATCGATTGCTAAATGCGTATATACAAGAAAATCGACATTATACCTATATATAAGATTACGGAATTATTCTAAATGCACGGCCGTTTCGCCGCCATGGATTTATGCCAACTTCCGTTCGTTAAAAAAATTTGATTAACTTAAATATGTTAAACTAATGATTTGAAGCATTTTGATATCGATTGCTAAATGAGTATAAACAAGAAAATCGACTTTACACCTAAATATAAGATTTCGTATTCTCCTAAATGCAATGCCGTTATACCGTTAAGGCTTTGTGTAGACTTCAAAGAGCCAAAAAAAAATTTATTAACTTAAATATGTTAAACTAATGATTTGAAGCATTTCGACATCGATTGCTAAATGAGTATATACAAGAAAATCGACTTTATACGTAAATGTAATATTACGGAATTATTCTAAATGCACTGCCGTTATGCCGCCATGGATTTATGCCAACTTCAGTTCGTTAAAGAAGGTTTATTAACCTAAATATGTTAAACTAATGATTTGAAGCATGTCGATATCGATAGCTAAATGAGTATATACAAGAAAATCGACTTTATACCTAAATATAAGATTACGGAATTCTCCTAAATGCACTGGCGTTATACCGTTAAGGGCTTTGTGTAGACTTCAGTAAGCTAAAAAAAGTTTAGTAACTTAAATATGTTAAACTAATGATTTGAAGCATTTCGATATCGATTGCTAGAAGAGTATATACAAGAAAATCGACTTAACACCTAAATATAAGATTACGTAATTCTCCTAAATGCAATGCTGTTATACCGTTAAGGCTTTGTGTAGACTTCAGTGAGCCAAAAAAAATTTATTAACTTAAATATGTTAAACTAATGATTTGAAGCATTTCGATATCGATTGCTTATTGTGTAAATTTAAGAAAATCGAGTTTATACCTAAATGTAGGATTACGGAATTATTCTAAATGCACTGCCGTTATAACGCCATGGATTTATGCCAACTTCCGTTCGCTAAAAAAGGTTTATTAACTGAAATATGTTAAACTATTGTTTTGAAGCATTTTGATATCGATTGCTAAATGAGTATAAACAAGAAAATCGACTTTACACCTAAATATAAGATTACGAAATTCTCCTAAATACACTGCCGTTATACCGTTTAGGCTTTGTGTAGACTTCAGTAAGCTAAAAAAAGTTGATTAACTTAAATATGTTAAACTAATGATTTGAAGCATTTCGATATCGATTGCTAAATGCGTATATACAAGAAAATCGACTTTATACCTAAATATAAGATTACGGAATTCTTCTAAATGCACGGCCGTTATGCCGCCATGGATTTATGCCAACTTCAGTTCGTTAAAGAAGGTTAATTAACTTAAATATGTTAAACTAATGACTTGAAGCATTTCGTTACCCATTTTATACCTAAATATAAGATAACGGAATTCTTCTTAATGCACTGCCGTTATACCGTTAAGGCTTTATGTAGACTTCAGTAAGCAAAAAAATGTTTATTAATTTAATATGTTAAACTAATGATTTGAAGCATTTCGATATCGATATCTAAATGTGTATATAAAAGAAAATCGACTTTATACCTAAATAAAAGATTACGGAATTCTTCTACATGCACTGCCGTAATACCGCCGTGGCTATATGCCATATTCAGATCGTTAAAGAAGGTTTATTAACTTAAATATGTTAAGCTAATGAGTATAAGCATCTCGATATCGATTGGTAAATGTGTATATACAACAAAATCGACTTTATACCTAAATATAAGGTTACGGAATTCTTCCAAATGCACTGCCGTTATACCGTTATGGCTTTATGTAAACTTCAGTAGGATAAAGAAGGTTAATTAACTTAAATATGTTAAACTAATGATTTGAAGCATTTCGATATCGCTTGCTAAATGTGTATATACAAGAAAATCGAATTTATACCTAAATATAAGATAACGGAATTCTTCTAAATGCACTGCCGTTATACCGTTAAGGCTTTATGTAGACTTCAGTAAGCTAAAAAATGTTTATTAACTTAATATGTTAAACTAATGAGTCGAAGCATCTCGATATCGATTGCTAAATGTGTAAATACAACAAAATCGACTTTATACCTAAATATAAGATTACGGAATTCTTCCAAATGCACTGCCGTTATACCGCTATGGCTTTATGTAAACTTCAGTAAGATAAAGAAGGTTAATTAACTTAAATATGTTAAACTAATGATTTGAAGCATTTTCGTTATCGGCTGCTAAATGTGTATATAAAAGAAAATCGAATTTATACCTAAATATAAGGTTACGGAATTCTTCCAAATGCACTGCCGTTATACCGTTATGGCTTTATGTAAACTTCAGTAGGATAAAGAAGGTTAATTAACTTAAGTATGTTAAACTAATGATTTGAGGCATTTCGATATCGCTTGCTAAATGTGTATATACAAGAAAATCGAATTTATACCTAAATATAAGATAACGGAATTCTTCTAAATGCACTGCCGTTATACCGTTAAGGCTTTATGTAGACTTCAGTAAGCTAAAATATGTTTATTAACTTAATACGTTAAACTAATGAGTTGAAGCATCTCGATATCGATTGCTAAATAAGTATATACAACAAAATCGACTTTATACCTAAATATAAGATAACGGAATTCTTCCAAATGCACTTGCGTTATACCGTTATGGCTTTATGTAAACTTCAGTAAGATAAAGAAGGTTAATTAACTTAAATATGTTAAACTAATGATTTGAGGCATTTCGTTATCGATTGCTAAATGTGTATATAAAAAAAAAATCGAATTTATACCTAAATATAAGATTACGGAATTCTTCTAAATGCACTGCCGTTATGCCGCCATGGCGTTATATCAACTTCAATACGTTAAAGAAGGTTAATTAACTTAAATATGTTAAACTAATGATTTGAAGCAATTCGATATCGCTTGCTAAATGTGTATATACAAGAAAATCGACTTTATACCTAAATAGAAAATTACGGAATTCTTCTGAATGCGCTGCAGTTATACCGTTAAGGCTTCAGTGCGTTAAAGAACGTTTATTAACTTAAATATGTTAAACTAATGATTTGAAGCATTTCGATATCGATTGCTAAATGTGTATATACAAGAAAATCGACTTTATACCTAAATATAAGATAACGGAATTCTTCTACATGCACTGCCGTTATGCCGCCATGGCTTTATGCCAACTTCAGTTCGTTAAAGAAGGTTTATTAACTTAAATATGTTAAACTAATGAGTTGAAGCATCTCGATATCGATTGCTAAATGTGTATAAACAACAAAGTCGACTTTATACCTAAATATAAGTTTACGGAATTCTTCCAAATGCACTGCCGTTATACCGTTATGGCTTTATGTAAGCTTCAGTAAGATAAAGAAGGTTAATTAACTTAAATATGTTAACTTAAATATGTTGAACTAATGACTTGAGGCATTTCGTTATCGATTGCTAAATACGTGTATACAACAAAATCGACTTTATAACTAAATATAAGGTTACGGAACTCTTCCAAAAGCACTGAAGTTATGCCGATAAGGCTTTTGTAGACTTCAGTAAGACAAAGAGGATTAATTAACTTAAATATGTAAACTTATGATTTGAAGCATTTCGATATCGATTGTTAAATGTGTATATACAAGAAACTTGACTTTATACCTAAACATAGGATAACGGAATTCTTCCAAATGTACTGTCGTTATGCCGCCATGGCTTTGTATCACCTTCAATACGTTAAAGAAGGTTAATTATTTTAAATATGTTAAACTAATGGTTTGAAGCATTTCGATATCGATTGCTAAATGAGTATATACAACAAAATCGACTTTATACCTAAATTTAAGGTTACGGAATTCTTCCAAATGTACTGTCGTTATGCCGCCATGGCTTTATATCAACTTCAATACGCTAAAGAAGGTTAATTAACTTAGATTTGTTAAACTAATGATTTGAAGCATTTCGATATCGATTGCTAAATGTGTATATACAAAAAAAATCGAATTTATACCTAAATATAAGATTACGGAATTCTTCTACATGCATTGCCGTTATGCCGTTAAGGCGTTTGCAGACTTCAGCAAGATAAAGAGGGTTAATTAACTGAAATATGTTAAACTAATGATTTGAGGCATTTCGATATCGATTGCTAAATGTGCAAATACAAGAAAGTCGACTTTATACCTAAATATAAAATTATAAACATTACGGAATTCTTCTAAATGCACTGCCGTTATACCGTTAAGGCTTTATGTAGACTTCAGTAAGCTAAAAAATGTTTATTAACTTATAATGTTAAACAAAAGATTTGAAGCATTTCGATATCGATAGCTCAATGTGTATATACAAGAAAATCGACTTTATACCTAAATATAAGATTACGGATTCTTCTACATCCACTGCCGTTATGCCAACTTCAGATCGTTAGAGAAGGTTTATTAACTTAAATATGTTAAACTAATGATTTGAAGCATTTCGATATCGCTTGCTAAATGTGTATATACAAGAAAATCGATTTTATACGTAAATAAAAGCTTACGGAATTCACCCAAATATACTGCCGTTATGGCTTTATTTAAACTTCAGTACGATAAAGAAGGTTAATTAACCTAAATATTCTAAACCAGCTATTTGAAGATTTTCGATATCGATTGCTAAATGAGAATATACAAGAAAATCGAATTCATACCTAAATAAAAGATTACGTAGTTCTTCTAAATGCACTGCCGTTATGCCGTTATGGCTTTATATTAACTTCAGTTCGTTAAAGAAGGTTTATTAACTTAAATATGTTAAACTAATGAGATGAAGCATTTCGATATCGATTGCTAAATGAGTATATACAAAAAAATCGAATTTATACCTAAATATAAAATTACGGAATTCTTCTACATGCACTGCCGTTATGCCGCCATGGCTTTGTGTTAACTTCAGTGCGTTAAAGTAGGTTTGTTAACTTAAATATGTTAAACTAATGATTTGAAGCATTTCGATATCGATTGCTAAATGAGTATATACAACAAAATCGACTTTATACCTAAATTTAAGGTTACGGAATTCTTCCAAATGTACTGTCGTTATGCCGCCATGGCTTTATATCAACTTCAATACGCTAAAGAAGGTTAATTAACTTAGATTTGTTAAACTAATGATTTGAAGCATTTCGATATCGATTGCTAAATGTGTATATACAAAAAAATCGAATTTATACCTAAATATAAGATTACGGAATTCTTCTACATGCACTGCCGTTATGCCGCCATGGCTTTGTGTTAACTTCAGTGCGTTAAAGAAGGTTTATTAACTTAAATATGTTAAACTAATGATTTGAAGCATTTCGATATCGATTGCTAAATGTGTATATACAAGAAAATCGACTTTATACCTAGATATAAGATTACGGAATTCTTCCAAATGTACTGTCGTTATGCCGTTATGGCTTTATGTTAACTTCAATACGTTAAAGAAGCTTTATTAACTTAAATATGTTAAACTAATGATTAGAAGATTTTCGAAATCGATTGCTAAATGCATATATACAAAAAAAATCGAATTTATACCTAAATATAAGATTACGGAATTCTTCTACATGCACTGCCGTTATGCCGCCATGGCTTTGTGTTAACTTCAGTGCGTTAAAGAAGGTTTATTAACTTAAATATGTTAAACTAATGATTTGAAGCATTTCGATATCGATTGCTAAATGTGTATATACAAGAAAATCGACTTTATTCCTAGATATAGATTACGGAATTCTTCCAAATGTACTGTCGTTATGCCGTTATGGCTTTATGTTAACTTCAATACGTTAAAGAAGCTTTATTAACTTAAATATGTTAAACTAATGATTTGGAGCATTTCGATATCGATTACTAAATGTGTATATACAAAAAAATCGAATTTATACCCAAATATAAGATGTTATCCCGCCATGGCTTTGTGTAAACTTCAGTGCGTTAAGGTAGGTTTGTTAACTTAAATATGTTAAACTAATGATTTGAAGCATTTCAAAATCGATTGCTGGATGCATATGTACAAGAAAATCGACTTCATACCTAAATATAAGATTACGGAATTCTTCCAAATGTACTGTCGTTATGCCGCCATGGCTTTATATCAACTTCGATATGTTAAAGAAGGTTAATTAACTTAAATATGTTAAACTAATGATTTTAGGCATTTCGATATCGATTGCTAAATATGTAAATACAAGAAAATCGACTTTACATCTAAATATAGGATTACGGAATTCTTCCAAATGTACTGTCGTTATGTCGCCATGGCTTTATCTCACCTTCAATACGTTAAAGAAGGTTAATTAACTTAAATATGTTAAACTAATGAGTTGAAGATTTTCGAAATCGATTGCTAAATGCATATATACAACAAAATCGATTCTATACCTTCATATATGATTTACGGAATTCTTCCAAATGTACTGTCGTTATGCCGCCATGGCTTTACATCCATTTCAATACGTTAAAGAAGGTTAATTAATTAAATTTGTTAAACAAATGATTTTAAGCATTTCGATATCGATTGCTAATTGTGTATATATAAGAAATCCGACTTTATACCTAAATATAAGATTTCGTATCTCTTCTAAATGCTTTGCCGTTATGACGTTAAGGCGTTTGTAGACTTCAGTAAGATAAAGAGGGTTAATTATCTTAAATATGTTAAGCTAATGATTTGAAGCATTTCGATATCGATTGCTAAATGTGTATATACAAGAAAATCGACTTTATACCTAAATATAAGATTACGGAATTCTTCTAACTGCACTGCCGTTATGCCGTTATGGCTTTATGTTAACTTCTGTTCTTTAAAGAAGGTTAAATAACTTAAATATGTTAAACTAATGATTTGAAGCATTTCGATATCGATTGCTAAATGTGTATATACAAAAAAATCGAATGTATACCTAAATAGAAGATTACGGAATTCTTCTACATGCACTGCCGTTATGCCGCCATGGCTTTCTGTTAACTTCAGTGCGTTAATGTAGGTTCGTTAACTTAAATATGTTAAACTAATGATTTGAAGCATTTCGATATCGATGGCTAAATGAGTATATACAAGAAAATCGACTTTATACCTAAATATAAGATTACGTAATTCTTCTAAATGCTTTGCCGTTATGCCGTTAAGGCGTTTGTAGACTTCAGAAAGATAAAGAGGCTTAATTAACTTAAATATGTTAAACTAATGATTTGAGGCATTTCGATATCGATTGCTAAATGTGTATATACAAGAAAATCGACCTTATACCTAAATATAAGATTACGGAATTCTTCTAAATGCACTGCCGTTATGCCGTTATGGCTTTATGTTAACTTCTGTTCGTTAAAGAAGGTTAATTAACTTAAATATGTTAAACTAATGATTTGAAGCATTTCGATATCGATTGCTAAATGTGTATATACAAAAAAATCAAGTTTATACCTAAATAGAAGATTACGGAATTCTTCTACATGCACTGCCGTTATGCCGCCAAGGTTTTGTGTTAACTTCAGTGCGTTAAAGTAGGTTCGTTAACTTAAATATGTTAAACTTATGATTTGAAGCATTTCGATATAGATTGCTAAATGAGTATATACAAGAAAACCGACTTTATACCTAAATATAAGATTACGGAATTCTTCCAAATGTACTGTCGTTATGTCGCCATGGCTTTATATCACCTTCAATACGTTAAAGAAGCTTTATTAACTTAAATATGTTAAACTAATGATTAGAAGATTTTCGAAATCGATTGCTAAATGCATATATACAACAAAATCGACTTTATAGCTAAATATAAGATTACTGAATTCTTCAAATGCACTGCCGTTATACCGTAATGGCTTTATATCAACTTCAGTTAGTTATAGAAGGTTTATTAACTTAAATATATTAAACTAATGATTTGAAGCATTTCGATATCGATGGCTAAATGAGTATATGCAAGAAAATCGACTTTATACCTAAATATAAGATTACGTAATTCTTCTAAATGCTTTGCCGTTATGCCGTTAAGGCGTTTGTAGACTTCAGAAAGATAAAGAGGCTTAATTAACTTAAATATGTTAAACTAATGATTTGAGGCATTTCGATATCGATTGCTAAATGTGTATATACAAGAAAATCGACCTTATACCTAAATATAAGATTACGGAACTCTTCAAGTGCACTGCCGTTATACCCTTATGTCTTTATGTAAACTTCAGTAAGATAAAGAAGGTTAATTAACTTAAGTATGTTAAACTAATGATTTGAGGCATTTCGATATTGATTGCTAAATGTGTATATACAAGAGAATCGACTTTATACCTAACTATAATATTACGGAATTCTTCTAAATGCACTGCCGTTATGCCGCCATGGCTTTATGTTAACTTCAGTGCGCTAAAGTAGGTTTGTTAACTTAAATATGTTAAACTAATGATTTAAAGCATTTCGATATCGATTGCTAAATGAGTATATACAAGAAAATCGACTTTATACCTAAATATAAGATTACGGAATTCTTCCAAATGTACTGTCGTTTTGTCCCCATGGCTTTATATCACCTTCAATACGTTAAAAAAGCTTTATTAACTTAAATATGTTAAACTAATGATTTGAAGATTATCGAAATCGATTGCTAAATGCACATATACAACAAATTCGACTTAATACCTAAATATAAGATTACGGATTTCTTCTACATGCACTGCCGTTATGCCGCCATGGCTTTGTGTTAACTTCGGTTTAAAGTAGGTTTTTTAACTCAAATATGTCAAACTAATGATTTGAAGCATTTCGATATCGATTGCTAAATGAGTATATACAACAAAATCGACTTTATACCTAAATATAAGATTACGGAATTCTTCTACATGCATTGCCGTTATGCCGTTAAGGCGTTTGCAGACTTCAGCAAGATAAAGAGGGTTAATTAACTGAAATATGTTAAACTAATGATTTGAGGCATTTCGATATCGATTGCTATAAGTGTATATACAAGAAAATCGACTTTGTACCTAAATATAAGATTACGGAATTCTTCTAAATGCACTGCCGTTATGCAGTCATGGCTTCATGTTAACTTCTGTTCGTTAAAGAAGGTTTATTGACTTAAATATGTTAAACTAATGATTTGAAGATTTTCGAAATCGATTGCTAAATGCATATATACAAGAAAATCTTCTTTATACCTAAATATAAGATTACGGAATTCTTCCAAATGTACTGCCGTTATGCCGCCATGGCTTTATATCAACTTCAATATGTTAAAGAAGGTTAATTAACTTAAATATGTTAGACTAATGATTTGAGGCATTTCGATATCGATTGCTATATGTGTATATACAAGAAAATCGACTTTATACCTAAATATAAGATTACGGAATTATTCTAAATGCACTGCAGTTATGCCGCCATGGATTTATGCCAACTTCAGTTCGTTAAAGAAGGTTTATTAACTTAAACATGTATAACCAGTTATTTGAAGCATTTCGATATCGATTGCTTAATGCATATATACAAGAAAATCGACTTTATACCTAAATATAAGATAACGTAGTTCTTCTAAATGCTTTGCCGTTATGCCGTTAAGGCGTTTGTAGACTTCAGTGAGATAAAGAGGGTTAATTAACTTAAATATGTTAAACTAATGATTTGAGGCATTTCGATATCGATTGCTTAATGAGTATATAAAGAAAATCGACTATATATCTAAATATAAGATAACGGAATTCTTTCAAATGCACTGCCGTTATGCCGTTAAGGCTTTTGTTGACTTTAGTAAGATAAAGAAGGTTAATTAACTTAAATATGTTAAACTAATCATTTGAGACATTTCGATATGGATTTCTAAATGTGTTTATACAACAAAATCGATTTTATACCTAAATATAAAATTAAGGAATTCTTCTACATGCACTGCCGTTATGCCGCCATGGCTTTATGTCACCTTCAATACGTTAAAGAAGGTATTTTAACTTAAATATCTTAAACTAATGATTTGAAGCATTTCGATTTTGATTGCTAAATGTGCTAATACAAGAAACTTGACTTTATACCTAAACATAGGATAACGGAATTCTTCCAAATGCACTGCCGTTATTCCGCCATGGCTTTATGTCAACTTCAATACGTTAAAGATGGTTAATTAACTTTAATATGTTAAACTAATGATTTGAAGCATTTCGATATCGGTCGCTAAATATGTATATACAAGAACATCGACTTTATACCTACATATAAGATTAGGGAATTCTTCTACATACACTGCCGTTATGCCGCCATGGTTTGTATCAACTTCAATACGTTAAAGAAGGTAATTATTTTAAGTATGTTAAACTAATGGTTTGAAGCATTTCGATATCGACTGCTAAATGTGTAAATACAACAAAATCGACTTTATACCTAAATATAAAATTATAACATTACGGAGTTCTTCTAAATGCACTGCCGTTATACCGTTAAGGCTTTATGTAGACCTCATTAAGCTAAAAAATGTTTATTAACTTAATATGTTAAACCAATGATTTGAAGCATTTCGATATCGATTGCTAAATGTGTATATGCAAAAAAATCGAATTTAAACCTAAATATAAGCCGTTATGCCGCCATGGCTTTGTGTTAACTTCAGTGCGTTAAATTGGTTTGTTAACTTAAATATGTTAAATCAGTTATTTGAAGCATTTCGATATCGATTGCTTAATGCATATATACAAGAAAATCGACATTATACCTAAATATAAGATTACGGAATTCTTCCAAATGTACTGTCGATATACCACCATGGCTTTATATCAACTTCAATACGTTAAAAAAGGTTAATTAACTTTAATACGTTAAACTAATGATTTGAAGCATTTAGATATCGATTGCTAAATGAGTATATACAAGAAAATCGACTTAATACCTAAATATAAGATTACGGAATTCTTCCAAATGCACAGCCGTTATGCCGTTAAGGCGATTGTAGACTTCAGTAAGATAAAGAGGGTTAATGAACTTAAATATGTTAAACTAATGATTTGAGGCATTTCGATATCGATTGCTAAATGTCTATATACAAGAAAATCGACTTTATACCTAAATATAAGATTACGGAATTCTTTCAAATGTACTGTCGTTATGCCGCCATGGCTATATATCAACTTCAATATGTTAAAGAAGGTTAATTAACTTAAATATGTTAAACTAATGATTTGAGGCATTTCGATATCGATTGCTAAATGTGAATATACAACAAAATCGACTATATACCTAAATATAAGATTGGGAAATTCTCACAAATGCACTGCCGTTATACCGTTATGGCTTTATGTAAACTTCAGTAAGATAAAGAAGGTTAATTAACTTAAATATTTTAAACTAATGATTTGAAGCATTTCGATATCGATTGCTAAATGCGTATATACAAAAAAATCGACTTTATACCTAAATATAAGCTTACGGAATTCTTCTAAATGCACTGCCGTTATGCAGTTATGGCTTTATGTTACCTTCTGTTCGTTAAAGAAGGTTTATTAACTTAAAGACGTTAAACTAATGATTTGAAGATTTTCGAAATAGATTGCATATATACAAGAAAATCGACTTTATACCTAAATATAAGATTACGGAATTCTTGCAAATGTACTGTCGCTATGCCGCCATGGCTTTATATCACCTTCAATACGTTAAAGAAGGTTAATTAACTTAACTTGTTAAACTAATGAATTGAAGCATTTCGATATCGATTGCTAAATGCGTATATACAACAAAATCGACTTTCTACCTAAATATAAGCTTACGGAATTCTTGTAAATGCACTGCCGTTATGCCGTTATGGCTTTATGTTAACATCAGTTCGTTAACGAAAGTTTATTAAATTAGATATGTTACACCAATTAATTGAAGCATTTCGAAATCGATTGCTAAATGTGAATATACAACAAAATCGACTTTATACCTAAATATAAGATTACGAAATTCTCACAAATGCACTGCCGTTATACCGTTACGGCTTTATGTAAACTTCAGTAAGATAAAGAAAGTTAATTAACTTAAATATGTTAAACTAATGACTTGAAGCATTTCGATATCGATTGCTAAATGCGTATATACAAGAAAGTCGACTTTATACCTTAATATAAGATAACGGAATTAT
>JAPZAG010001063.1:0-36598 GCA_027475135.1 Bactrocera correcta | reverse complement strand
AACCCTATTTATCTTACTGAAGTCTACAAACATCTTAACGGCATAACGGCAAAGCATTTAGAAGAATTACGTAATCTTATATTTAGGTATAAAGTCGATATTCTTGTATATACTCATTTAGCAATCGAAATCGAAATGCTTCAAATCATTAGTTTAACATATTTAGGTTAATTAACCCTATTTATCTTACTGAAGTCTACAAACATCTTAACGGCATAACGGCAAAGCATTTAGAAGAATTACGTAATCTTATATTTAGGTTTAAATTCGATTTTCTTGCATATACTCATTTAGCAATCGAAATCGAAATGCTTCAAATCATTAGTTTAACATATTTAAGTTAATTAACCCTATTTATCTTACTGAAGTCTACAAAAATCTTAACGGCATAACGGCAAAGCATTTAGAAGAATTACGTAATCTTATATTTAGGTATAAAGTCGATTTTCTTGTATATACTCATTTAGCAATCGAAATCGAAATGCTTCAAATCATTAGTTTAACATATTTCAGTTAATTAATCCTATTTATCTTACTGAAGTCTACAAACATCTTAACGGCATAACGGCAAAGCATTTAGAAGAATTACGTAAACTTATATTTAGGTATAAAGTCGATTTTCTTGTATATACTCATTTAGCAATCGATATGGAAATGCTTCAAATCATTAGTTTAACATATTTAATTTAATTAACCCTCTTTATCTTACTGAAGTCTACAAACGTTTTAACGGCATAACGGCAAAGCATTTAGAAGAATTCCGTAATCTTATATTTAGCTATAAAGTCGATTTTCTTGTATATATGCATTTAGCAGTCGATATCGAAATGCTTCAAATCATTAGTTTAACAAGTTAAGTTAATTAACCTTCTTTAACGTATTGAAGGTGATATAAAGCCATAGCGGCATAGCGATAGTACATTTGCAAGAATTCCGTAATCTTATATTTAGGTATAAAGTCGATTTTCTTGTATATATGCATTTAGCAATCGAATTCGAAAATCTTCAAATCATTAGTTTAACATATTTAAGTTAGTAAACCTTCTTTAACGAACAGAAGTTAACATAAAGCCATAACTGCATAACGGCAGTGCATTTAAAAGATTTCCGTAAGCTTATATTTAGGTATAAAGTCGATTTTTTTGTATATACGCATTTAGCAATCGATATCGAAATGCTTCAAATCATTAGTTTGACATATTTACGTTAACAAACCTACTTTAACGCACTGGAGTTAACACAAAGCCATAACGGCATAACGGCAGTGCATGTAGAAGAATTCCGTAATCTTATATTTAGGTATAAATTCGGTTTTTTTGTATATACACATTTAGCAATCGATATAGAAATGCTTCAAATCATTAGTTTGACACATTTAAGTTAAAAATCCTACTTTAAACCGAAGTTAACACAAAGCCATGGCGGCATAACGGCAGTGCATGTAGAAGAAATCCGTAATCTTATATTTAGGTATTAAGTCGATTTTCTTGTATATACTCGTTTAGCAATCGATATCATAGATATAATAAAATTACGTAATCTTATAATTAGGTATAAAGTCGATTTTCTTGTATATACTCATTTAGCAATCGATATCGAAATGCTTCAAATCATTAGTTTAACATATTTAAGTTAATTAACCATCTTTAACGTATTGAAGGTGAAATAAAGCCACGGCGCCATAACGACAGTAATTTAGAAGAATTCCGTAATCTTATATTTAGGTATAAAGTCGATTTTCTTGTATATATGCATTAAGCAATCGATATCGAAATGCATCAAATAACTGGTTTAACATATTTAAGTTAATAAACCTTCTTTAACGCACTGAAGTTAACACAAAGCCATGGCGGCATAACGGCAGTGCATGTAGAAGAATTCCGTAATCTTATATTTAGGTATAAATTCGATTTTTTTGTATATACACATTTAGCAATCGATATCGAAATGCTTCAAATCATTAGTTTAACAAATCTAAGTTAATGAACCTTCTTTAACGTATTGAAGTTGATATAAAGCCATGGCGGCATAACGACAGTACATTTGGAAGAATTCCGTAATCTTATATTTAGGTATAAAGTCGATTTTCTGGTATATACTCATTTAGCAATCGATATCGAAATGCTTCAAATCATTAGTTTAACATATTTAAGTTAACAAACCTACTTTAACGCACTGAAGTTAACACAAAGCCATGGCGGCATAACGGCAGTGCATGTAGAAGAATTCCGTAATCTTATATTTAGGTATAAATTCAATTTTTTTGTATATACACATTTAGCAATCGATATCGAAATGCCTCAAATCATTAGTTTAACATATTTAAGTTAATTAACCTTCTTTAACATATTGAAGTTGATATATAGCTATGGCGGTCTAACGACAGTACATTTGGAAGAATTACGTAATCTTATATTTAGGTATAAAGTCGATTTTCTTGTATATACTCATTTAGCAATCGATATCGAAATGCTTCAAATCATTAGTTTGACATATTTAAGTTAAAAATCCTACTTCAAACCGAAGTTAACACAAAGCCATGGCGGCATAACGGCAGTACATTTGGAAGAATTCCGTAATCTTATATTAAGGTATTAAGTCGATTTTGTGGTATATATGCATTTAGCAATCGATTTCGAAAATCTTCAAATCATTAGTTTAACATATTTAAGTTAATTAACCTTCTTTAACATATTGAAGTTGATATATAGCTATGGCGGTCTAACGACAGTACATTTGGAAGAATTCCGTAATCTTATATTTAGGTATAAATTCGATTTTTTTGTATATACACATTTAGCAATCGATATCAAAATGCCTCAAATCATTAGTTTAACATATTTAAGTTTATTAACCTTCTCTATCTTACTGAAGTTTACATAAAGACATAACTGTATAACGGCAGTGCATTTGAAGAGTTCCGTAATCTTATATTTAGGTATAAAGTCGCTTTTCTTGTATATACACATTTAGCAATCGATATCGAAATGCTTCAAATCATTAGTTTAACATATTTAAGTTAACAATCCTTCTTTAACTAACTGAAAATGATATAAAGCCATGACGGTATAACAGCAGTGCATTTGAAGAATTCTGTAATCTTATATTTAGGTATAAAGTCGATTTTGTTGTATATATGCATTTAGCAATCGATTTCGGAAATCTTCAAATCATTATTTTAAGATATTTAAGTTAATAAGGCTTCTTTAACGCACTGAAGTTAACATAAAGCCATGGCGGCATAACAACAGTGCATTTAGGAAAATTCCGTAATCTTATATTTAGGTATAAAGTCGATTTTCTTGTATATATGCATTTAGAGATCGATAACGAAATGCTTCAAATCATTAGTTTAACATATTTAAGTTAACAAACCTACTTTAACGAACTGAAGTTGACATAAAGCCATGGCGGAATAACGGCAGTGCATTTGGAAGAATTCCGTTATCCTATGTTTAGGTATAAAGTCAAGTTTCTTGTATTAGCACATTTAGCAATCAATATCGAAATGCTTCAAATCATTAGTTTAACATATTTAAGTTAAATTACCTTCTTTAACCTACCGAAGGTGACATGAAGCCAAGGCGGCATAACGGCAGTGCATGAAGAAGAATCCCGTAATTTTATATTTAGGTATATAATCGATTTTGTTGTATAAACACATTTAGAAATCCATATCGAAATGTTTCAAATCATTAGTTTAACATATCTAAGTTAATAAACCTTCTTTATCTTACTAAAGTCTACAAAAGCCTTAACGGCATAACGGCAAAGCATTAAAAAGAATTCCGTAATCTTATATTTAGGTTTATAGTCGATTTTCTTGTATATACTCATTTAGCAATCGATATCGAAATGCCTCAAATAACTGGTTTAACATATTTAAGTTAAAAATCCTACATTAAACCGAAGTTAACACAAAGCCATGGCGGCATAACGGCAGTGCATGTAGAAGAAATCCGTAATCTTATATTTAGGAATTAAGTCGATTTTGTTGTATATATGCATTTAGCAATCGATTTCGAAAATCTTCAAATCATTAGTTTAACATATTTAAGTTAATAAAGCTTCTTTAACGTATTGAAGGTGATATAAAGCCATGGCGACATAACGACAGTACATTTGGAAGAATTCCGTAATCTTATATTTAGGTATAAAGTCAATTTTCTTGTATATACTCATTTAGCAATCGATATCGAAATGCTTCAAATCATTAGTTTAACATATTTAAGTTAACAAACCTACTTTAACGCACCGAAGTTAACATAAAGCCATGGCGGCATAACGGCAGTGCATATAGAATAATTCCGTAATATTATAGTTAGGTATAAAGTCGATTTTCTTGTATATACACATCTAGCAATCGATATCGAAATGCTTCAAATCATTAGTTTAACATATTTAAGTTAATTATCCTTCTATAACATATTGAAGTTTACACAAAGCCATGGCGGCATAACATCTTATATTTAGGTATAAATTCGTTTTTTTTGTATATACACATTTAGCAATCGATATCGAAATGCTTCAAATCATTAGTTTAACAAATCTAAGTTAATGAACCTTCTTTAACGTATTGAAGTTGATATAAAGCCATGGCGCCATAACGACAGTAATGTGGATGAATTCCGTAATCTTATATTTAGTTATAAAGTCGATTTTCTTGTATATATGCATTTAGAAATCGATATCGAAATGCTTCAAATCATAAGTTTAACATATTTAAGTTAATTAACCATCTTTAACGTATTGAAGGTGATATAAAGCCATGGCGCCATAACGACAGTACATTTGGAAGAATTCCGTAATCTTATATTTAGATATAAAGTCGATTTTCTTGTATATATGCATTTAGAAATCGATATCGAAATGCTTCAAATCATTAGTTTAACATATTTAAGTTAATTAACCATCTTTAACGTATTGAAGGTGAAATAAAGCCATGGCGCCATAACGACAGTAATTTAGAAGAATTCCGTAATCTTATATTTAGGTATAAAGTCGATTTTCTTGTATATATGCATTAAGCAATCGATATCGAAATGCATCAAATAACTGGTTTAACATATTTAAGTTAATTAACCTTCTTTAACGCACTGAAGTTAACACAAAGCCATGGCGGCATAACGGCAGTGCATGTAGAAGAATTCCGTAATCTTATATTTAGGTATAAATTCGATTTTTTTGTATATACACATTTAGCAATCGATATCGAAATGCTTCAAATCATTAGTTTAACAAATCTAAGTTAATGAACCTTCTTTAACGTATTGAAGTTGATATAAAGCCATGGCGGCATAACGACAGTACATTTGGAAGAATTCCGTAATCTTATATTTAGGTATAAAGTCGATTTTCTGGTATATACTCATTTAGCAATCGATATCGAAATGCTTCAAATCATTAGTTTAACATATTTAAGTTAACAAACCTACTTTAACGCACTGAAGTTAACACAAAGCCATGGCGGCATAACGGCAGTGCATGTAGAAGAATTCCGTAATCTTATATTTAGGTATAAATTCAATTTTTTTGTATATACACATTTAGCAATCGATATCGAAATGCTTCAAATCATTAGTTTAACAAATTTAAGTTAATTAACCTTCTTTAACGTATTGAAGTTGATATAAAGCCATTGCGGCATAACGACAGTACATTTGGAAGAATTCCGTAATCTTATATTTAGGTATAAAGTCGATTTTGTTGTATATATGCATTTAGCAATCGATTTCGAAAATCTTCAAATCATTAGTTTAACATATTTAAGTTAATTATCCTTCTATAACATATTGAAGTTGATATAAAGCCATGGCGGCATGACGACAGTACATTTGGAAGAATTCGGTAAACTTATATTTAGGTATGAAGTCGATTTTCTTGTACATATGCATTTAGCAGTCGATTTTGAAATGCTTCAAATCATTAGTTTAACATATTTAAGTTAACAAACCTACTTTAACGCACTGAAGTTTACACAAAGCCATGGCGGCATAACATCTTACATTTAGCTATAAAGTCGATTTTGTTGTATTTACACATTCAGCAGTCGATATCGAAATGCTTCAAACCATTAGTTTAACATATTTAAAATAATTAACCTTCTTTAACGTATTGAAGTTGATACAAACCATGGCGGCATAACGACAGTACATTTGGAAGAATTCCGTAATCTTATATTTAAGTGTAAAGTCGATTTTCTTGTATATACACATTTAGCAAACGATATCGAAATGCCTCAAATCATTAGTTTAATATATTAAAGTTAATTAACCATCTTTAACATATTGAAGGTGAAATGAAGCCATGGCGCCATAACGACAGTAATTTGGAAGAATTCCGTAATCCTATATTTAGGTATAAAGTCGATTTTCTTGTATATATGCATTTAGCAATCGATATCGAAATGCTTCAAATCATTAGTTTAACATATTTAAGTTAACAAACCTACTTTAACGCACCGAAGTTAACATAAAGCCATGGCGGCATAACGGCAGTGCATTTAGAATAATTCCGTAATATTATAGTTAGGTATAAAGTCGATTTTCTTGTATATACACATTTAGCAATCAATATCGAAATGCCTCAAATCATTAGTTTAACATATTAAAGTTAATTAACCTTCTTTATCTTACTGAAGTTTACATAAAGACATAACGGTTTAATGGCAGGGCATTTGAAGAGTTCCGTAATCTTATATTTAGGTATAAAGTCGAATTTGTTGTATATACTCATTTAGCAATCGATATCGAAATGCTTCAAATCATTAGTTTAACATATTTAAGTTAATAAACCTTCTTTAACTAACTTAAGTTGATATAAAGCCATGACGGTATGACGGCAGTGCATTTGAAGAATTCCGTAATCTTATATTTAGGTATAAAGTCGATTTTGTTGTATATATGCATTTAGCAATCGATTTCGAAAATCTTCAAATCATTAGTTTAACATATTTAAGTTAATAAAGCTTCTTTAACGCACTGAAGTTAACATAAAGCCATGGCGGCATAACGGCAGTGCATTTAGAAAAATTCGGTAAGCTTACATTTAGGTATTAAGTCGATTTTCTTGTATATACACATTTAGCAATCGATATCGAAATGCTTCAAATCATTAGTTTAACATATTTAAGTTAATTATCCTTCTATAACATATTGAAGTTTACACAAAGCCATGGCGGCATAACATCTTATATTTAGGTATAAATTCGATTTTTTTGTATATACACATTTAGCAATCGATATCGAAATGCTTCAAATCATTAGTTTAACATATTAAGTTAATAAACATTTTTTAGCTTAATGAGGTCTACATAAAGCCTTAACGGTATAACGGCAGTGCATTTAGAAGAACTCCGTAATGTCATAATTTTATATTTAGGTATAAAGTCGATTTTCTTGTATATACACATTTAGCAATCGATATCGAAATGCTTCAAATCATTAGTTTAACAAATCTAAGTTAATGAACCTTCTTTAACGTATTGAAGTTGATATAAAGCCATGGCGCCATAACGACAGTAATGTGGAAGAATTCCGTAATCTTATATTTAGGTATAAAGTCGATTTTCTTGTATATATGCATTTAGCAATCGATATCGAAATGCTTCAAATCATTAGTTTAACATATTTAAGTTAATTAACCTTCTTTAACGTATTGAAGTTGAAATAAAGCCATGGCGGCATAACGACAGTAATTTAGAAGAATTCCGTAATCTTATATTTAGGTATAAAGTCGATTTTCTGGTATATACTCATTTAGCAATCGATATCGAAATGCTTCAAATCATTAGTTTAACATATTTAAGTTAATTAACCATCTTTAACGTATTGAAGGTGAAATAAAGCCATGGCGCCATAACGACAGTAATTTAGAAGAATTCCGTAATCTTATATTTAGGTATAAAATCGATTTTCTTGTATATATGCATTAAGCAATCGATATCGAAATGCATCAAATAACTGGTTTAACATATTTAAGTTAATAAACCTTCTTTAACGCACTGAAGTTAACACAAAGCCATGGCGGCATAACGGCAGTGCATGTAGAAGAATTCCGTAATCTTATATTTAGGTATAAATTCGATTTTTTTGTATATACACATTTAGCAATCGATATCGAAATGCTTCAAATCATTAGTTTAACAAATCTAAGTTAATGAACCTTCTTTAACGTATTGAAGTTGATATAAAGCCATGGCGGCATAACGACAGTACATTTGGAAGAATTCCGTAATCTTATATTTAGGTATAAAGTCGATTTTCTGGTATATACTCATTTAGCAATCGATATCGAAATGCTTCAAATCATTAGTTTAACATATTTAAGTTAACAAACCTACTTTAACGCACTGAAGTTAACACAAAGCCATGGCGGCATAACGGCAGTGCATGTAGAAGAATTCCGTAATCTTATATTTAGGTATAAATTCAATTTTTTTATATATACACATTTAGCAATCGATATCGAAATGCTTCAAATCATTAGTTTAACAAATTTAAGTTAATTAACCTTCTTTAACGTATTGAAGTTGATATAAAGCCATTGCGGCATAACGACAGTACATTTGGAAGAATTCCGTAATCTTATATTTAGGTATAAAGTCGATTTTGTTGTATATATGCATTTAGCAATCGATTTCGAAAATCTTCAAATCATTAGTTTAACATATTTAAGTTAATTAACATTCTTTAACGTATTGAAGGTGATATAAAGCCATGGCGACATAACGACAGTACATTTGGAAGAATTCGGTAAACTTATATTTAGGTATGAAGTCGATTTTCTTGTACATATGCATTTAGCAATCGATTTTGAAATGCTTCAAATCATTAGTTTAACATATTTAAGTTAACAAACCTACTTTAACGCACTGAAGTTTACACAAAGCCATGGCGGCATAACATCTTACATTTAGTTATAAATTCGATTTTTTTGTATATACACATTTAGCAATCGATATCGAAATGCTTCAATTCATTAGTTTAACATATTACGTTAATAAACATTTTTTAGCTTAATGAGGTCTACATAAAGCCTTAGCGGTATAACGGCAGTGCATTTAGAAGAACTCCGTAATGTTATAATTTTATATTTAGGTATAAAGTCGATTTTGTTGTATTTACACATTCAGCAGTCGATATCGAAATGCTTCAAACCATTAGTTTAACATATTTAAAATAATTAACCTTCTTTAACTTATTGAAGTTGATACAAACCATGGCGGCAAAACGACAGTACATTTGGAAGAATTCCGTAATCTTATATTTAAGTGTAAAGTCGATTTTCTTGTATATACACATTTAGCAAACGATATCGAAATGCCTCAAATCATTAGTTTAATATATTAAAGTTAATTAACCATCTTTAACATATTGAAGGTGAAATGAAGCCATGGCGCCATAACGACAGTAATTTGGAAGAATTCCGTAATCCTATATTTAGGTATAAAGTCGATTTTCTTATATATATGCATTAAGAAATCGATATCGAAATGCTTCAAATCATTACTTTAACATATTTAAGTTAACAAACCTACTTTAACGAACTGAAGTTGACATAAAGCCATGGCGGCATAACTGCAGTGCATTTAGAATAATTTCGTAATCTTATATTTAGGTATAAAGTCGATTTTCTTGTATATGCGCATTTAGCAATCGATATCGAAATGCTTCAAATCATTAGTTTAACATATATAAGTTAATTAACCTTCTTTATCGTACTGAAGTTTACATAAAGCCATAACGGTATAACGGCAGTGAATTTGGGAGAATTTCGTAATCTTATATTTAGGTATAAAGTCGATTTTGTTGTATATATGCATTTTAGCAATCGAGTTCGAAAATCTTCAAATCATTAGTTTAAAATATTTAAGTCAACAAACCTTCTTTAACGAACAGAAGTTAACATGAAGCCATAACTGCATAATGGCAGTGCATTTAGAAGAATTCCGTAATCTTATATTTAGGTATAAAGTCGATTTTCTTGTATATACTCATTTAGCAGTCGATATCGAAATGCTTCAAATCATTAGTTTGACATATTTAAGTTAAAAAACCTACTTTAAACCGAAGTTAACACAAAGGCATGGCGGCATAAAGGCAGGGCATGTAGGAGAAATCCGTAATCTTATATTTAGGTATTAAGTCGAATTTGTTGTATATATGCATTTAGCAATCGATTTCGAAAATCTTCAAATCATTAGTTTAACATATTTAAGTTAATAAAGCTTCTTTTACGTACTGAAGGTGATATAAAGCCATGGCGACATAACGACAGTACATTTGGAAGAATTCCGTAATCTTATATTTAGGTATTAAGTCGATTTTCTTGTATATACTCATTTAGCAATCGATATCATAGATATAATAAAATTACGTAATCTTATATTTAGGTATAAAGTCGATTTTCTTGTATATACTCATTCAGCGATCGATATCGAAATGCTTCAAATCATTAGTTTAACATATTTAAGTTAACAAACCTACTTTAACGCACTGAAGTTAACATAAAGCCATGGCGACATAACGGCAGTGCATTTAGAAGAATTCCGTAATATTATAGTTAGGTATAAAGTTGATTTTCTTGTATATACACATTTAGCAATCAATATCAAAATGCCTCAAATCATTAGTTTAACATATTAAAGTTAATAAACCTTCTTTATCTTACTGAAGTTTACATAAAGACATAACGGTATAACGGCAGTGCATTTGAAGAGTTCCGTAATCTTATATTTAGGTATAAAGTCGCTTTTCTTGTATATACTCATTTAGCAATCGATATCGAAATGCTTCAAATCATTAGTTTAACATACTTAAGTTAATAAACCTTCTTTAACGAACGGAAGTTGGCATAAAGCCATGACGGTATAACGGCAGTGCATTTGAAGAATTCTGTAATCTTATATTTAGGTATAAAGTCGATTTTGTTGTATATATGCATTTAGCAATCGATTTCGAAAATCTTCAAATCATTAGTTTAACATATTTAATTTAATAAAGCTTCTTTAACGCACTGAAGTTAACATAAAGCCATGGCGGCATAACGGCAGTGCTTTTAGAAAATTTCCGTAAGCTTATATTTAGGTATAAAGTCGATTTTGTTGTATATATACATTTAGCAATCGATATCGAAATGCTTCAAATCATTAGTTTAACATATTTAAGTTAACAAACCTACTTTAACGCACTGAAGTTAACATAAAGCCATGGCGACATAACGGCAGTGCATTTAGAAGAATTCCGTAATATTATAGTTAGGTATAAAGTTGATTTTCTTGTATATACACATTTAGCAATCAATATCAAAATGCCTCAAATCATTAGTTTAACATATTAAAGTTAATTAACCTTCTTTATCTTACTGAAGTTTACATAAAGACATAACGGTATAACGGCAGTGCATTTGAAGAGTTCCGTAAGCTTATATCTAGGTATAAAGTCGATTTTCTTGTATATACACATTTAGCAATCGATATCGAAATGCTTCAAATCATTAGTTTAACATATTAAAGTTAATTAACCATCTTTAACGTATTGAAGGTGAAATAAAGCCATGGCGCCATAACGACAGTACATTTGGAAGAATTCCGTAATCTTATATTTAGATATAAAGTCGATTTTCTTGTATATACGCATTCAGAAATCGATATCGAAATGCTTCAAATCATTAGTTTAACATATTTAAGTTAATTAACCATCTTTAACGTATTGAAGGTGAAATAAAGCCATGGCGCCATAACGACAGTAATTTAGAAGAATTCCGTAATCTTATATTTAGGTATAAAGTCGATTTTCTTGTATATATGCATTAAGCAATCGATATCGAAATGGTTCAAATAACTGGTTTAACATATTTTAGTTAAAAACCTTCTTTAACGCACTGAAGTTAACACAAAGCCATGGCGGCATAACGGCAGTGCATGTAGAAGAATTCCGTAATCTTATATTTAGGTATAAATTCGATTTTCTTGTATATAGACATTTAGCAATCGATATCGAAATGCTTCAAATCATTAGTTTAACAAATCTAAGTTAATTAACCTTCTTTAACGTATTGAAGTTGATATAAAGCCATGGCGGCATAACGACAGTACATTTGGAAGAATTCCGTAATCTTATATTTAGGTATAAAGTCGATTTTGTTGCATATACTCATTTAGCAATCGATATCGAAATGCTTCAAATCATAAGTTTAACATATTTAAGTTAACAAACCTACTTTAACGCACTGAAGTTAACACAAAGCCATGGCGGCATAACGGCAGTGCATGTAGAAGAATTCCGTACTCTTATATTTAGGTATAAATTCGATTTTTTTGTATATACTCATTTAGCAATCGATATCGAAATGCTTCAAATCATTAGTTTAACATATTTAAGTTAACAAACCTACTTTATATATTTTAGTACTTACTTTGGTACCCACTCCTTTGAGAACGAAATATACACTTGATGATGAAAAGGTAGATATGTATATAAAACCGTGGAGCGAAAAGGATGAAAACTGAGTATATATAATCGTGGAGCACTGGCCGACACTGATGAAAACTGCGTATATATCAAACTGATGAAAACTGCGTATATGAAACTGATGAAAACTGCGGATATATCAAACTGATGAAAACTGCGTATATCAAACTGATGAAAACTGCGGATATATCAAACTGATGAAAACTGCGTATATATCAAACTGATGAAAACTGCGGATATATCAAACTGATGAAAACTGCGTATATCGAACTGATGAAAACTGCGGATATATCAAACTGATGAAAAATACGAGAGCTGTGTACGGAAACGTGCGCCGATGTGCGTAGCTTGAAAATCGCGATCGAAAAAGGGTAGAAAAAGGCCGCTGCTTTCAGGACGAGCCCTTTTTTTGCTCGTTGGGCTGTGGAGAGTTATGCCAGTGTTGCTTTTGAGTGGTGTGTGGGAAATCTGCTGTCTCCAAGTGTGGAGAGTGTGCCAGTGTTGCTTGTGAGTGATGTGCTGTGTTGCTTGTGAGTGATGTGCTGTGTGGTGTAGTGGCGCGTCAGGGCGGGAAGCATAACTCATTTAGCCATCCCGGCCCCCCTAGGCGAATGTTCAGCCTAGCAGTCGCTGAAGCTGCTGCAACGTTGCCACAACGTTGCTGAGCCCGGATGTGCGACGGTAGTGTGGTCTTTGACGATGCCGCCTGATGGGTACTGCGTTTCGCGGACGCCATTGACTGGACGCAGGAGGTGGTGGCGGTCTTCGTCGTCGTGCCACACGGCTGTGTTGCTGCGGTCTGCGAGTGGCAGGTGGCCGACCAACTTCACGTCTTGGGGTGCGGTGGAGCAGCGTGTGATGCTGCCGGCCACACATTTGGCACAATGCCCCAGAGTCACAGTCCTCAGTCGCGTGCGTGTGTGCCAGACAATTGTTGCAATGCCCATGCGCCTGTGCTACCTGATGCCGCTGGATGGGTGACATGCCCTTGAAGAGCCCACAGTGTTGCAGTCGATGGGGGCGGCGACAAAGGGGGCATCGTATGCGATGCGGCTCCGCTGGTGGTGACGGTGTGGGTACTGGTGCCCGTGTGCCATTACGAGCTGCAGTTGACGGTGCGGTTGCGGTGACTGTGCGGGGCGCCGCTGTTGGGACAACCCCAGGACGGGGCACACTGATGGCCGATCGCAGTGTTGGCGTTGGAGTGGCCGTGTTTTCTGCATCCATGTTTGCCTGTATGGAGAGAAAGTCGTGTTAATTGCAACTCATTTCTTTATATTATGAAATTGTGCGATTTGTAACCAACTTTATTTGGTTTGTCAGAGTTTACTAATCTACCCATTATTTTTCAATATCTTTTTGATTTATCATATGCGCGATTGATTTCGGTTTTAGTTATTAACGGATGTTTCATCTTCTGCGTGTCGGTATTATTGTACGGATTGTACGGATTGTTCATTACGCGCATTTTCGCTATTATCTGCGGTTGGTAGGAAGCACAGTTTAACGAGCGGTCTGGTCAGCGTTCCGTTTTGCGTACGGAGGTCAACTACTCGGATATGACCGTCGGAGCCGTGATGAAGCTTCTCTATGCGACCAAGCCGCCATTCTGTAGGGGGGAGACAATCATCGTGTATTAGGACAAAGTCTCCAAGCTTTGGCGCCATTTCGGGAGTTTTCCAGCGGTACCTTTTGTGAAGGTCCTTTATATACTCCTCCTTCCATCGGCGGCTGAAATTATGATGGAGAATTTTAATTCTTTCCCATCTGTTTAGTAAGGATAGCGACTCCACGCCTGGCTCAGGTATGGCCAGAATGGGTGCTCCTTTGAGAAAGTGCCCTGGTGTAAGAGCTGTTAGATCTGAGGGATCTTGCGAGAGTGTCGTCAATGGCCGTGAATTGAGAACGGCTTCAATACGAATTAATAATGTTGTGAATTCTTCGAAGTTAAATTTGTAGTTTCCAGCTACTTTTTTAAAGTGGGATTTAAAGCTTTTTACCGCTGATTCCCATAAACCACCCATATGAGGAGCGCTTGGAGGGATGAACTGCCAGCTAATGCCTTGGGGAGCGTACTTTTGTACAATCTCAGGGGAAACTTGGTTGATAAAGTCCACGAACTGTTTTTCAGTGGCTCTTTGAGCTCCTATAAATGTCTTGCCGTTGTCGTTCATGAGCTTTGACGGAAAACCACGTCGTCCGACGAAGCGAGCAAATGCCGCGAGGGAAGCCTCTTTTGTCAGATTACTACAGAGCTCGAGGTGTACTGCTTTTGTCGTAAAACAGACAAATACAGCCACGTAGCCTTTCATCAGTGTGGGAGACCTTAGCATGGACGCCTTTATTTGAAAAGGCCCAGCAAAATCGACACCTGTGATAGTGAATGGCAGAGCAAAGTTGCAGCGTTCCGGTGGAAGTGCTGCCATAATCTGTGTTCGCATCTTTTGTTTATGCATAGTGCAGATCTTGCACGAAAAAATGCATTTCTTTATCTTTGGCTTGAGTCTTGGGATATAAAACTCTTGGCGGACTATTTGTTGCATGAGGCGGTGTTCTGCGTGTAATAATAGTACGTGGACATAATTGAGATATAATGTGGCAAGTTGCGATCTCTCTGGTATAACAATGGGATGACGTTCGTTATACGTTAGACTTGAATTGGCAAGCCGACCATTTGCACGAAGTAGACCCTTCGTATCTATGAATGGGTTTAGTACTAAGAGTGAGCTCTTTTTGTCAATTGGCTTCGATTCTCCTAGTAACGATATCTCTTGGCTGACCTTGCTTTTTGTAAGTCTAGGTGCGTCACTGTATCGCCTTGGGGATATACGGTGCGTATTCCCTTAATTCTAAGTTTGAGTCGCTCGATGAATTTGAACATATAAGCGTTTACCCTGAGGGCTCGGGGGTAAGATGAAAATCTCTCAAGGATGTCAGTATCATCCAATGTTGTGTGAAAGGAGTCAATTTTTCGACTTTCTGGGGCAATAATGTTGCGCATGGGCGATTGTGGCCAAGAATCGGGAGATTCTGTTAACCATCGGGGGCCATTCCACCAGAGGGTGGTGGTGGCAAGGTGCAGAGGTTTGCATCCTCTTGTACCTAGATCAGCAGGATTGTCAGCACTGGCTACGTGTCGCCAAGTGGCTGATCCCACTAGGTCAAGAATTTGAGACGTTCGATTGGAGATATACGTCTTCCATGCATGTGGTGGTTTTTCCAACCAGGCTAATACAATCTCGGAATCGGACCAGAGATATAATTTATTTTTTGCCATATTCAGTTGCGTTTGCACTATGGATGCTAGTTTGGCAAGTAGTAGTGCACCACATAGTTCTAGTCGTGGTAGACTTATGGTTTTTAGAGGAGCCACCTTTGCTTTTGCAACTAGTAAGTGGCTTGTGGTCGCCTTGTCGCTTTGTGTGCGAACATATATAGTGGCGCAGTACGCCTTTTCAGAGGCGTCACAAAAGCCGTGTAGTTCGACTTTGTGCTCTGGGATATAATTAACCCATCTTGGGATTTGTATTTGTGTGATATCTTTTAGATTGCTCGCGAACTGGGACCACTTTTCTAAACGAAGTGGTTTTACTTGCTCGTCCCAGTCGGTACCATCTAGCCATAATTCTTGTATCAGGATTTTGGCTTGTATCATAATTGGCGATAGCCATCCTGCGGGGTGAAAAAGTTTTGCCACAGAGGAGAGAATTTGGCGTTTTGTACTGGCGGATAGTGCGGATATGGACTCAGTTGTGTATGAAAACTGGTCCGATATCGCATTCCATTGGATGCCCAGAGTTTTTGTTGTACTTTCCTTTTCGAAAATAAGGAAATTAGTGTCCAACAAATTTTCTTTTGGTATATTTTTTAATATAGTTGGGTGATTTGCCGTAATCTTTTTTAGTGGAAACCCTGCGGATTTGAGGGCTTGGATTACTTGTGATAATGATTCGTATGCTTGTGGAAGACTGTGACTTCCAGACAGAATGTCGTCTACATACGTTTGTGTTTTTAACACCTGGGTCGCCAGAGGAAATTCTGACTTGGTGTTTTCAGCCAATTCATGAAGTGTTCGAATGGCTAAGTATGGGGCACAGTTAACGCCGAAGGTCACTGTTTTTAGCTTGAAGTCGCGTAGTGGACTATTGGGGGATTTTCGGAAAATAATTCGCTGAAAATCTTGATCGTCTTTATGTACGACTATTTGTCCCAAAATTTTCTCAATTGTGAATTGAGGTACTCATTCGAGATTTCCTCAACTTGAGTTGTCATTGTTGTGACTGGTTCCGTAACTAGTCCACTTAGGATCCAACCGAAAATAGTCTTTTGTGCCAACAGTGTGTTTGAAATTTTCTCAATACCTTCGAGTGTTATTTGAGGTATGAGATCGCTGCCTAATAGAAGGTCTATTTGAGCGGGGGTGTTGCAATTGGGATCTGCTAACTTAAGGTGTGAAACCTTTTCCCAGTGCATGCTATTTATATGATAGCTTGGTAACATATTGGTTAATTGCGGTAAGACTATAGCTTCTGCTTGTATTCTTATATCCGCTTGGGGGGAAAATAGGGTAATGGGGCAGATTTTATTGGAGTTTTGAACTACTCTTCCGCCCATTCCCGTAATTTCAAAGTTGGCTTGTCTTGTTGGCAGATTTAGCCTATTTTGTGCCCTAGACGCTATGAAAGATCGTTGTGATCCTTGGTCTATTAGGGCTCTGAGCTTGAACAGTTCTCCTCGATGCTCGATGGAGACGACTGCTGTGGGTAATAGTACCCTACTTTGATTTTCGCTGTGAAGCGTTTGAGTTTTTAATGCCTTTGAGCAGCATGGTGCTTCTTGGCAATTTTGTGAATTTGGCACTTCGGGATTTGTTGTTGCAACTAAACCCGCGGCTCTTTTGATATTTGCGCTGTTTGGGGGTAAGCTGGAAAAATTATTTATATGAAGCATCGAATGGTGTCGTTTATGACAATAGACGCAGTTAAATTTGCTTTCGCACTCTTTGAGTGTATGCGCATGTGACAGACAGTTTGTACAAAGTCTTTTAGTTTTTACGAAATTGTTGCGGTCGATAATATTCAATTTTTTAAATCTCTCGCAAGATTTGAGCTTATGCCCTCCTGTACATAGTTCGCATGATCGATATTTATTCTGTTCAGATGAGAACGATTGCGTTTTGAAGAAGCTTCTATTTAAATTGTTGCTGTTATTGGCTTGGGGCTTGTGGAAGCTTCTATTGAAGTCTTGCTGAATACCCTTTGGTTTACTTGTATTTAGTTTTTTGTCTACCCTTTCTGCGATTTCGTACTGGGTAGTGAGAAAATCTTTCATTTGTTGCCACGTTGGGCACTTTTTACGTGATGAGAGCGATTGCTCCCCCAATAATAAAGACTTTTCTGGTAATGCTGCTGTGCATATATTTACCAGTATAGGGTCCCAGTTGTCTGTGGGAATATTTTGGGTCGATAAAATCGACAAACAATTGGAAACAGTGGATTGAAGTTTGATAAATTCTTCACTGGTTTCCTTTTGAATTTTTGGCAAGTTCATTAGAATTATTATCTGCTTATCGACCAATATTCGTTCATTCTCGTATCTTGATTTTAAAGCTTCCCAAGCCATATTAAAATTGTCGTCACTTAATGCGAACTGTTTTACTATGACGCCAGCTTGACCTTTCGTTTTGTATCGGAGGTGATACAATTTTTGTGCATTAGATAATTTTGGGTGGTTTATGTAAACGGCTGTGAACATGTCCCGGAAGGACGGACATTGTTCATAACCCCCATGAAAAATTTCTGTGTCACATGCGGGCACCTTGAGGTGGATGCCTGAACTTGCCTCGTGACTTTGTACTTGTGGCATCTCTACTCGCGGAAGTGGAGTAGGTGCAATTGCTTTAATTAGTTTCAATTGATCTATAATCATTGATTTCGTTTCTTCAAATTGCTCTAAGCAATTTTCGTATTTGGCGTAAGCCGAGGATTTGAAATTTTCTGGTAGATCTGAATCATCAGATTCTACTATTGCGTCATAAGAAGCTTGGAGACGCATCCAAAAATTGTCCAGATTTCTTTTTTGATTTCTAATGCCGATTCAGAATTATCTTGAATCGGCGAAGATGAAAATCGAGTGCAGTATTTAATAAAACTGTCACTCTCAGCAATAAATTTACTGTATGTAATGTCTTTCCCCCTTTTTTTTTCGTAACACCTTGCTTTGAGCGTGTAGCTTCTGCAGGTGTACATGGACTTTTTTCGTCCGAAACCATTTTTGGAACTTTCAATAGTTGAGAAGATTTAGATTCTTTGGAATCTGTGTCCATTTATAACAAATTAAATTTTATCCCAAAAAACTTTCTATCAGTGTAAACTGATTGACGTTGAACGGAATTGCTGATTACAAATTTTTTTGAAAATGCGAAAGTTTTTTGAAAATTGGTAAAATTGTAAAATGTTTTGTTTTATTTTATTTTGTCGCTCGGATTAAATTAAATGACGCGTTTCGTTTTAATTGATCTCGAAAAAAGTATAAAAGTATTACCGAATTTATTTATTTTTATTTTATTTTTAAAATATGCAATATTTATTTAATTTATTTGTTTTTTGTTTGTATGTCTTATAGGGTATACCTATAGACGAAAACGTTTGTATGTACTTGCAACTGAGTGCTCGTATAAGAGATCAGCGCTTTTTGTACATATGTATATACGCAATCCTGCTTGTTTTTGCTTATCAAAGAACAAGGGGTATTGCCGAAAATGTGCCAATTTGGACTTTGAACATGTAATTTAAATTGTTCGCAATAATTAATTATTATATTATTTATATATGTAAATATATTGTAATACTTTATACTTTTCCTACCGAACCGTTTAATAAGTATATAATATTTTGAGGTACCCTCGTAGGGTATAATCAACGTTCCGTATATAATTACTCATACACCTATGAGTACCTGTAAGCAGGAGTATTTTTTTTCTCCTTTGAGCGTGCGCGCAAAGACGGAATAGAAAAACATCAAACTAAAGTAAAATAAAATCGTTTGTGCACTTTGATCCGCAAATGTGCACTCTCTTAATTTCCCGTAAATATGTATGTATGTAATTATTATTGTGAGCACAAATTCCGGTATCGCAATTAGATGCTCTCCAACGACTGAGTATTGATATGTAAGTATGATGAAGAGTTGAAATATATATCTACATACATATGTATTGTATGCATGTAGATGAGCAAATATTCCGGGAGTGCTCTTGCTCTCAACGGATTAGTATGTATATATACGTATCATAAATTTTAAATAGATTAAAGCGTATATATGTATATTAAATTAGTGCATATATGTAAATATGTAATTTTCGCTTTTGGTATACACACGTATATATATTTTTTTTTGTTTGTTTGCCTTCACTTTAGCTTACTTATTTAAGGCAATCCTGCTTATTGCTTGATCAAGCATAAGGGGTATCGCCGGACACTTGTGCAAGTAAATACTTGAATTTAGTTATTTTTGGTTGGGGATATTTTGTGTTTTGACACACGAAGGTAAGCAGAAAATGGCAATCAAAACATTTATATATTTCAATATATATATATACGGTATATAAATACATATATATGTATATATACATATATATATATATATATATATTGTCGGTTAAAACCCAACTGTTTTTTTGCGGTATTTCCGATTTTATCAAAAGTTACTTATAACTGTTTGATAACCGGTATATTTTTTTTTTTTTTTTTGTTTTTGCGAAACCAATAAATAAAGTGAGAATAACTGGATGAGTTATTCTATGTATGTTAAATGAATTTGCCACAAATTTTTACCGTAATAATACATAGTACATATATGCAAAATTGAGAGTTGAAAAAATGAAATACTAAAGGGAATCGATACGACTCACTCTGATATCCGTCATGGGATTTTGGGGATTAGTGATGGCCAAATTGTGGGTCTCGGACGGCTTTTGTCCTTATAATCCTGCCCTGGGATGATTCGGTTGGTTCCTTGATTCCTGGCTTGTTGTTATTTGTCTGTTGTTTTATACCGCGCCCGTTTTATATTAATATGTATTTTTTATATACATATATGATTATATATTCGCGCCCGCTGTTTTTATTTATTAGTTAGGTGGTTTTGTTTTCTTTTTTCCGCGCCCGTTTTTTTTTTTTTTTTTTTGTTTTAACTGCTTATTTTTTTTTTTTTTGTTCACCGTACTGTGATGTATGTGTATATGTATATGTATTCTTGTTTGATTTTAATCGCTTTGTTTTCCTGGTTTTGCCCTTACCCAAACTATTGTAGTCACTTTTAACACTTATACTTTTTGCCTTCTTTTTTTTTCACTTTTGGCTGTATAATTTTGTTTCAAATTTTCGCCATTTTATTCTTATTATTATTTTCTTTTTTTTTTTTTTTGCTTCACAATAGTGCCATTCAGAATGGCTCGAAGGACCATATATATTTTAGTACTTACTTTGGTACCCACTCCTTTGAGAACGAAATATACACTTGATGATGAAAAGGTAGATATGTATATAAAACCGTGGAGCGAAAAGGATGAAAACTGAGTATATATAATCGTGGAGCACTGGCCGACACTGATGAAAACTGCGTATATATCAAACTGATGAAAACTGCGTATATGAAACTGATGAAAACTGCGGATATATCAAACTGATGAAAACTGCGTATATCAAACTGATGAAAACTGCGGATATATCAAACTGGTGAAAACTGCGTATATATCAAACTGATGAAAACTGCGGATATATCAAACTGATGAAAACTGCGTATATCGAACTGATGAAAACTGCGGATATATCAAACTGATGAAAAATACGAGAGCTGTGTACGGAAACGTGCGCCGATGTGCGTAGCTTGAAAATCGCGATCGAAAAAGGGTAGAAAAAGGCCGCTGCTTTCAGGACGAGCCCTTTTTTTGCTCGTTGGGCTGTGGAGAGTTATGCCAGTGTTGCTTTTGAGTGGTGTGTGGGAAATCTGCTGTCTCCAGGTGTGGAGAGTGTGCCAGTGTTGCTTGTGAGTGATGTGCTGTGTGGTGTAGTGGCGCGTCAGGGCGGGAAGCATAACTCATTTAGCCATACTTTAACGCACTGAAGTTAACACAAAGCCATGGCGGCATAACGGCAGTGCATGTAGAAGAATTCCGTAATCTTATATTTAGGTATAAATTCAATTTTTTTGTATATACACATTTAGCAATCGATATCAAAATGCTTCAAATCATTAGTTTAACATATTTAAGTTAATTAACATTCTTTAACGTATTGAAGGTGATATAAAGCCATGGCGACATAACGACAGTACATTTGGAAGAATTCCGTAATCCTATATTTAGGTATAAAGTCGATTTTCTTGTATATATGCATTTAGAAATCGATATCGAAATGCTCCAAATCATTAGTTTAACATATTTAAGTTAATTAACCATCTTTAACGTATTGAAGGTGAAATAAAGCCATGGCGCCATAACGACAGTAATTTGGAAGAATTCCGTAATCTTATATTCAGGTATAAAGTCGATTTTCTTGTATATATGCATTTAGAAATCGATATCGAAAGGCTTCAAATCATAAGTTTTACATATTTAAGTTAATTAACCATCTTTAACGTATTGAAGGTGAAATAAAGCCATGACGCCATAACGACAGTAATTTGGAAGAATTCCGTATTCTTATATTTAGGTATAAAGTCGATTTTCTTGTATATATGCATTAAGCAATCGATATCGAAATGCTTCAAATAGCTGGTTTAACATATTTAAGTTAACCTTCTTTAACTAACTGAAGTTAACATAAGGCCATGGCGGAATAACGGCAGTGCATTTGGAAGAATTCCGTTATCCTATGTTTAGGTATAAAGTCAAGTTTCCTGTACTAGCACATTTAGCAATCGATATCGAAATGCTTCAAATCATTAGTTTATATATTTAAGTTAAATTACCATCTAACCTACCGAAGGTGACATGAAGCCATGGCGGCATAACGGCAGTGCATGTAGAAGAATTCCGTAATGTTATAATTTTATATTTAGGTATAAAGTCGATTTTGTTGTATTTACACATTTAGCAGTCGATATCGAAATGCTTCAAACCATTAGTTTAACATATTTAAAATAATTAACCTTCTTTAACGTATTGAAGTTGATACAAACCATGGCGGCATAACGACAGTACATTTGGAAGAACTCCGTAATCTTATATTTAGGCATAAAGTCGACTTTCTTGTAGATACAAATTTTGCAATCGATATCGAAATGATTCAAATAACTGGTTTAGCATATTTAAGTTAATTAACCTTCTTTATCTTACTGAAGTTTACATAAAGCCATAACGGCATAACGGCAGAATATTTATATGAATTCCGTTATCTCATATTTAGGTATAAAGCCGATTTTGTTGTACATACATATTTAGCAATCAATATCGAAATGCTTCAAATCATTAGTTTAACATATTTAAGTTACTTAACCCTCTTTTTCTTACTGAAGTCTGCAAAAGCCTTAACGGCATAACGGCAGTGCATCTCGAAAAATTACGTAATCTTATATTTAGGTATGAATTCGTTTTTCTTGTATATACTCATTTAGCAATCGATATCGAAAATCTTCAAATCATTAGTTTAACATATTTAAGTTAATTAACCTTCTTTGACGTAATGAAGGTGACATAAAGCCATGGCGGCATAACAGCAGTGCATGCAGAAGAATTCCGTAATCGGATTTTCGAAATTTTTGCTTTCAAATTTTAAAACAGGTTTAGCATATTTAGGTTAATTTACCTTCTTTATCTTACTGAAGTTTACATTAAGCCATAGCGGCATAACGGCAGTATATTTGGGTGAATTCCGTAATCTTTTATTTAGGTATAAAATCGATTTTCTTGTATATACACATTTAGCAATCGATATAGAAATGCTTCAGCTCATTAGTTTAACATATTTAAGTTAATAAACCTTCTTTGACGATTTGAAGTGGGCATATAACCATGGAGGCATAACGGCAGTGCATGTAGAAGAATTCGAAAATCTTATATTTAGGTATAAAGTCGATTTTCTTGTATATACATATTTAGCTATCGATATCGAAATGCTTCAAATCATTAGTTTAACATATTTAAGTTAATTAACCTTCTTTAACGTATTGAAGTTGACATAGAGCCATGGCGGCATAACAACAGTACATTTGTTTAACATATTTAAGTTAAGTTTAACATATTTAAGTTAATAAAACTTCTTTAACGCACTGAAGTCTACATAAAGCCTTAACGGTATAACTGCACTGCATTTAGAAGAATTCCGTTATCTTATATTTAGGTATAAATATGACTTTCTTGTATATACTCATTTAGCAAGCGATATCAAAATGCATCAAACCATTAGTTTAACATATTTAAAATAATTAAACTTCTTTAACTTATTGAAGTTGATACAAAGCCATGGCGGCATAACGACAGTACATTTGGAAGAATTCCGTAATCTTATATTTAGGTATAAAGTCGATTTTCTTGTATATACACATTCAGCAATCGATATCAAAATACTTCAAATCATTAGTTTAACATATTTAAGTTAATAAACCTTCTTTAACGCACTGAAGTCTACATAAAGCCTTAACGGCATAACGGCAGTGCATTTAGAAGAATTCCGTTATCTTATATTTAGGTAGAAATTCGATTTTCTTGTATATACACATTTAGCAAGCGATATCGAAATGCTTCAAATCCTTAGTTTAACATATTTAAGTTAATTAACCTTCTTTAACGTATTGAAGTTGATAAAGAGCCATGGCGGCATAACGACAGTACATTTGGAAGAACTCCGTAGTCTTATATTTAGGCATAAAGTCGATTTTCTTGTATATATGCATTAAGCAATCGATATCGAAATGCTTCAAATAACTGGTTTAACATATTTAAGTTAATAAACCTTCTTTAACGAACTGAAGTTAATATAAAGCCATAACGGCCTAACGGCAGTGCATTTAGAAGAATTACGTAATCTTGTATTTAGGTATGAATTCGATTTTCTTGTATATACTCATTTAGCAATCGATATCGAGATGCTTCAACTCATTAGCTTAACATATTTAAGTTAATAAACCTTCTTTAACGATCTGAAGTTGGCATAACGGCAGTGCATTTAGAAGAATTACGCAATCTTATATTTAGGTATGTAGTCGATTTTGTTGTGTATATGCATTTAGCAATCGATATCGAGATGCTTCAAATCATTAGTTTAACATATTTTAGTTATTTAACCTTCTTTATCCTGCTGAAGTTAACATATAGCCATGGCGCCATAACGGCAGTGCATGTAGAAGAATTCCGTAATCTTATATTTAGGTATGTAGTCGATTTTCTTGGATTTACACATTTAGCAATCGATATCGAAAATCTTCAAATAGGTGGTTTAGCATATTTAGGTTAATTAACCTTTTTTATCGTACTGAAGTTTAAATAAAGCCATAACGGCAGTATATTTGGGTGAATTCCGTAATCTTTTATTAACGTATAGAATCGATTTTCTTGTATATACACATTAAGCAATCGATATCGAAATGCTTCAACTCATTAGTTTAACATATTTAAGTTAATAAACCTTCTTTAACGATCTGAAGTTGGCATAACGGCAGTGGATGTAGAAGAATTCCGTAATCTTATATTTAGGTATAAAGTCGATTTTCTTGTATATACTCATTTAGCGATCGATATCGAGATTCTTCAACTCATTAGCTTAACATATTTAAGTTAATAAACCTTCTTTAGCGAACTATATTTGGCATATAGCCGCAGCGGTATTACGGCAGTGCATGTAGAAGAATTCCGTAACCTTTTATTTAGGTATAAAGTCGATTTTCTTGTATATACACATTTAGCAAGCGATATCGAAATGCCTCAAATCATTAGTTTAACATATTTAAGTTAATAAACCTTCTTTAACGCACTGAAGTCTACATAAAGCCTTAACGGCATAACGACAGTGCATTTAGAAGAATTCCGTTATCTTATATTTAGGTAGAAATTCGATTTTCTTGTATATACACATTTAGCAAGCGATATCGAAATGCTTCAAATAACTGGTTTAACATATTTAAGTTAATAAACCTTCTTTAACGAAGTGAAGTTAATATAAAGCCATAACGGCATAACGGCAGTGCATTTAGAAGAATTACGTAATCTTATATTTAGGTATGAATTCGATTTTCTTGTATATACTCATTTAGCAATCGATATCGAGATGCTTCAACTCATTAGCTTAACATATTTAAGTTAATAAACCTTCTTTAACGATCTGAAGTTGGCATAACGGCAGTGCATTTAGAAGAACTACGTAATCTTATATTTAGGTATGTAGTCGATTTTGTTGTATATACACATTTAGCAATCGATATCGAGATGCTTCAAATCATTAGTTTAACATATTTTAGTTAATTAACCTTCTTTATCCTACTGAAGTTAACATAAAGCCATGGCGCCATAACGGAAGTGCATGTAGAAGAATTCCGTAATCTTATATTTAGGTATGTAGTCGATTTTCTTGGATTTACACATTTAGCAATCGATATCGAAAATCTTCAAATAGGTGGTTAAGCATATTAAGGTTAATTAACCTTCTTTATCGTACTGAAGTTTAAATAAACCCATAACGGCATAACGGCAGTATATTTGTGTGAATTCCGTAATCTTTTATTTACGTATAAGATCGATTTTCTTGTATATACACATTAAGCAATCGATATCGAAATGCTTCAACTCATTAGTTTAATATATTTAAGTTAATAAACCTTCTTTAACGATCTGAAGTTGGCATAACGGCAGTGGATGTAGAAGAATTCCGTAATCTTATATTTAGGTATAAAGTCGATTTTCTTGTATATGCTCATTTAGCGATCGATATCGAGATGCTTCAACTCATTAGCTTAACATATTTAAGTTAATAAACCTTCTTTAACGATCTATATTTGGCATATAGCCACAGCGGTATTACGGCAGTGCATGTAGAAGAATTCCGTAACCTTTTATTTGGGTATAAAGTCGATTTTCTTTTATATACACATTTAGATATCGATATTGAAATGCTTCAAATCATTAGTTTAACGTATTAAAATAATAAACATTTTTTAGCTTACTGAAGTCTACATAAAGCCTTAACGGTATAACGGCAGTGCATTTAGAAGAACCCCGTAATCTTATATTTAGGTATAAATTCGATTTTCTTGTATAAATTACAAGACCGGTTGTTTAATTTATGATTTTCTTTATTTCCCTTGCTTGGAGCAAGGGCAGCCGTAAAGGCTGGGCGAGTAAATACAACTGAACCGTCTTAAAGTTATTGTAGCGGCGACTACGCCTAAATACCTGTCTGAATAACACACGCTCTGCCACGTGACTTGCCAGCGCAGTAGCAGCGATAGGTGTTTGTTGTTGTCACGAGCAACTCGTTGAGCGCTTCGTCAGCAATATCGTTGGAAAAATAATTTTCGCACGCTCAGCCCCAGACGCATCGTCAGCGATTTCGGTGGAATTGAAATGTTGTCCGGAAGCGTGTTGTTACTCTTGTTCCTTTGTTGTTGGCTACTATGGTGTGTTAACTTATAAGTTAACTTATAACACCGAACAAACCAACAACAAACACCTATCGCTGCTACTGCGCTGGCAAATCACGTGGCAGAGCGTGTGTTATTCAGACAGGTATTTAGGCGTAGTCGCCGCTACAATAACTTTAAGACGGTTCAGTTGTATTTACTCGCTCAACTTTTACGGCTGCCCTTGCTCCAAGCAAGGGAAATAAAGAAAATCATAAATTAAACAACCGGTCTTGTAATTGGCGCCCAACGTGGGGCCACAACAAAATCCTTGTAAAGGATAATTTCGTAGCCACGGTGCTCGGACGCACGCCAAGCCGAGGCGTAGCCATCGAGGGACTAAACTAACAACCATCGAGGGACTAAACTAACAGCCATCGAGGGACTAAATTAACAACCATCGAGGGACTAAACTTACAACCATCGAGGGACTAAAACTATTACTATTACTACAATATGAAAGAATCTATGTAAGTAGAGTGCTCGAGATATTGACATATTCGTTGAAATTGAAGCATCAGCTTAAAAAATATTAATATAAATATTAATTTAAGTAAAAATTGTTTTAATTTGAAAATAAAAAATTTTAAAGTGAATAAAGAATAAAAGGAATATCAAGGAACATGGACGAAAATATTCTTCGCGCCGTGCTGGGTGCCGCTGTGCGGACAGCAACGGAGCAGACGAGACGAGACTTCCAAACGACTATTGACGAACTTACCGCTAGGTTAACACTAGTCGAAAGACCAGTTCAGGTAGAGGAGTATAGGGAGATTGCAATTGACCCCACTGTTAGGTGCGATGAGTCGCTGGATGTTGTAAAGTCGTTGCCAGAGTTCAATAGTGACCATTCACGATACGTGTCGTGGCGCCAGGCGGCTCATACCGCGTATAAAATTTTTGAAAACGCGCAGGGCAGCTCGAAACATTACCAGGCAGTGGCTATTATTAGGAACAAAGTAGTTGGATCTGCGGATGCGACACTATCGTCGTTTAATACAATTCTCAATTTCAAAGCCATAATAGCAAGGCTCGATTTTACCTACTCGGACAAAAAACCCGTCTACATATTGGAACAAGAAATGTCCACCCTCCGGCAGGGAAGACTATCTATTACAGCATTTTACGATGAGGTGGGAAAGAAACTAACGGCTATTATCAACAAAAATTTGATGACCTACGAAAACAAGAAGGACGTCTTGGAATCACTTAATACCAAGTATCGTCAGGACGCATTAAGGGTGTTCATATCGGGTCTTAACCACCCGCTGTGCGATATTCTATTTTCTTCAAGGCCAGCTGACATGGCATCGGCCTTGGCACTCGCACAAGAACTGGAATCCAACCAGACACGCTCTTTATTTGCTCAGAGGTTTTCAGACACTAAATTCCCAGCCAATGGCATGCAATCACGCAATTTCACCGGAATGCCGTTAATAAGCCCTCACTTCCTTAGGCAGTCAGACGGGCAACCGCAACAGAGACCTATTTCCAGGCCCACCCCAATGGATGTGGATCCAAGCCTCTCTAAACTCAGATATCCAACGCAGAATATAGGTTCCAATTTTAAAGCAGCACCACAAGTGGTACAACCATCAACTTCCTCTCCTATCGCAAGGAATTTCCCTTCTGGAAGAACAGCCTTCGGGAACCAATACCCGAGAAATATTATAACTTCTGATACTCAACAGGCACAGAAAAGACAACGCGATTGTGACCGTGCTAACCTAAATAAGATACAACGCTTGAACCACTTAGGACAAAGTACCGTAACGGACGATATTAATGGGGATCCCAACTGTTATTACCAACCCGAATATTTTGATGACTATGCATACAACGAGAACTCTTATACTGACTGTCCACCCCAAGAAGAAACTACAGACGAGATAAATTTTTTAGGGGTAGATCCCTGCTACCATATGTTAGCAGGACATTCGGAGGAAAGCAATTAAAATTATTGATAGATACAGGTACGTCCAAAAACTACATTAAAGAATTCAACTGGAAGGGTATCAAACATGTAGCATCACCCTTCTTTGTTACGTCAATTCATGGCAAGAACGAAGTCACCAAGAAATGCACCATAAATATTTTCAATACAAATACCTCATTTTTCATTTTACCGACCCTGCATACTTTCGACGGTATAATCGGCTATGACCTTCTACGAGAAATAGACGCCAGACTGGACATAAAAAAGGGCATTATTAATTATAGGGGCTGTTCAGAAAAACTAATGTACTTCTATTGTAAGGATGTTAACAGCATCATTGCCAATGAAGACATCGAGCAATTGAAATTAAAACACGCTGCGGTTTTTTCCGACCCAAATGAGTCCTTGCCATACAACACAAATATCATAGCCACCGTACGCACGGAAGATAACGAACCAGTTTACGCCAAGTCGTACCCATACCCAATGGCAGCTTCCGCGTTCGTGAACGAAGAAGTGAGTAATCTGTTGCGCGATGGCATTATAAGGCCATCACGATCGCCTTATAACAGCCCAGTGTGGGTGGTGTACAAAAAAGGAACAAACGAGGCAGGGGACAGGAAGATGCGTATGGTAATAGATTTCAAAAAACTAAATGCGAAAACCATCAGCGATAGATACCCCATTCCCGATACTTCGGTCATTCTGGCCAACCTGGGAAAATCATCACTTTTCACTACTATAGATTTAAAATCCGGTTTCCACCAAATCACGCTGGCGGAGAAGGATAGAGAAAAAACCGCATTCTCCGTAAACAACGGAAAATACGAGTTTTGCAGGTTACCATTTGGTCTGAAAAACGGTCCCAGCATTTTCCAGCGCGCCATCGATGACGTCCTCAGAGACGAAATCGGTAGGAGCTGTCACGTCTATATAGACGACATAATTATATTCTCCGGTGACTACGAAACACACCTGCAAGATGTGAGCCGGATTCTTGAAAAATTGTACTCGGCCAATATGAGGGTATCCTTGGAAAAAACTCAGTTCTTTAAAACTGAGGTTGAATTTCTTGGATTTGTTGTTTCCAAAGATGGCATTCGAACATCAAAAGAGAAAGTGCAGGACATTGTGAACTACGAAGTTCCGAAAACGCTGCGCGCTTTGCGCTCATTCCTAGGGTTGTCCGGTTATTATCGGCGCTTCATTAAAGACTACGCACAAATTGCCAAACCCCTAACAAAATATTTAGGGGGTGAAAATGGAACAATTGGCGCAAATGTTTCTAAAAAAATAGAAATTGTATTTGATGATGAAGCCCATAAAGCTTTCCAGAGAATTAAAAATATTTTGTCCTCAGAGGATATCCTTCTTCTCTACCCAGACTACGATAAACCCTTTGATTGAACCACAGATGCGTCCTCTCATGCCTTAGGCGCGGTGCTTTCACAGGGAGGCAGACCTATTACTATATATCGCGAACCTTATCTCAGGCAGAGAAACATTATGCAACCAATGAGCGAGAGCTCCTCGCAATTGTTTGGGCTCTTCAGAAACTTAGAAATTACCTATATGGTGCGAATAACATTAACATTTATACGGATCATCAACCCCTCACCTTCTCGATTTCGGACAAAAATCCGAATGCTAAGCTAAAGCGATGGAGGGCTTTCGTGGAGGAATTTTCACCTAAATTTCACTAAAAGCCAGGTAAGGAAAACGTTGTGGCGGACGCATTATCGAGACAACATATAAATACCTTAGACCCTAAAGCAGATCCCCCATCAGATGACGAGACGGCTCATAGCGAGGAATCGTCAACAGACGTTATCACCACCTCTCCGAATCCCATCAATTCCTTAAAAATCAGATAATCCTTGAAGAAGGGCCCACCCTCAAAAACCACGAAAATTTTGTTCAAGTCACAAATCAGGCACCATATAACCTTTCAAAACATAGATGCAATCTTTGAACAGATAAAGGACTGCATTAACCCCAATACTACTAACGGATTACTTTGCGAGCTTTCTGTCCTTGGGAAAATCCAAAACAAGATCAAAAATGATTATCCAGCCGTGAAGTTCGTCCACACAAAGTTTTTGGTCACGGACATCTTTAATGAAGACGACCAAAAGGAAATTCTTCATACAGAGCACAGCAGAGCGCATCGCTCCCTTAAGGAAAACGTGTTGCAAGTCTTGAGAGATTACTATTTTCCGCATATGCGCAAAATGCTGAAGGAAATAATCGTAAACTGTAAAATTTGCCAGGAAGCAAAGTTCCAACGCCATCCATCAAACCCCGAAATAGGACGCACACCGATTCCTAGCAAACCTGGTGAGATACTCCATATAGACATTTTTTCGACGGACGGCAAACACTACTTGACCTGCATAGACAAATTTTCGAAATTTGCCTTAGTCCAATCAATTGCTTCTAGATCAATAGCAGATATAAAGGAACCTATAATTCGTATCATAAATTTTTTCAAAAATACCAAAAGTTTTGTTTGCGACAATGAGAAATCTCTAAACTCAAATACTGTAAAAACCCTACTGAAAGATCATTTCAATATTTCGATTTTTACAACACCGCCTCACCATAGTACAACGAATGGACAGATAGAGCGGTTTCACGGCACACTTTCAGAAATTAGCAGATGCATTAAATTGGGCCAGGGTTTAAACGACACGAACGACCTTATACTGCTCGCCGCATACAAATACAATAGGACAATTCATTCAGTGACAAGACAACGGCCCATTGACATTATTCATTCTGACACAGAGAAATTTTTAGATGAAGTCAAAGACAGCTTGATCAAAGCACAAAATTCTGACCTTAGCTACCACAACCGAAAAAGGGTAACAAAAATTTTTAAGCCAGGTGAGAAGGTCTTTATAAAGGCCAACAGGAGACTTGGTAACAAACTTAGCAAATTATACACAGAAAAAGTAGTTCAAAAAGATCTGGGAACAACCGTTCTTATCGACGGAAAACAAATTCACAAAGGTAATCTGAGATAATTTTGTTTTATCATTAGGCTCCTGATTTTGATGGCGGCTGCGTTATCGCGGTCAGAAATTCTGAATTTCACTGAGTCCGTCTACATTCCTATTTCGGACGGGGAGGTTGCAATTTACCGCCAGTACAAACACATCATTCACCACCTGAATTTGACCATTTACGAGAACATAGCCGAAGAAACGCATAATCTTCTTGAGAACTTCCCGCAGTCTCACATTAGGAAAACCGTTCGACTGGACATAGACCGCATATTACGATTAATAGATTCATTAAGAATTCATCACCGACAATCCCGTAGCATAAACTTTCTTGGCACCGCTCTCAAATACGTAGCTGGAACTCCCGATTTCGATGACTTTAACCAACTTCAAACACGGGCAGAATCCCTGATTGAAGCAAACGAACAACAGATTTACATTAATAGCCAGCTCCAAGTTAAAATTAACCAGTTAACCGACACCGTAAACAAATTGATTAGCTCGACCAAACAGCATGAGATTGACACTGGACACCTTTTTGACTTGATATCAGCAAGAAACAGAGCGTTAATAGACGAAATAGAATCAGCTCTTTATTCCGTAACTTTGGGTAAGATACAATTAATTAACCCAATATTGTTAAATAGTGATGAGGTTAAAAATTTACTAACTAACGAGCACTCTACAGGTATTACAATAAGCGATTTACTAACAGTCTCAAAATTAAAAATTTTGCAAAATTATAATAACATATATTTCGTAATTAAATACCCAGTGGTAGAACAAAATTGTAAGAAAATTAGGATTAAACCAGTTGTAAAAAATTTTAAGTCAATTATGATAGAGACCAGTGTAGTATCTAAATGCAACAATACATATCAACAACTAGCGAATTGTAAAAATTCTTTATCAACAATATTTTGTCAAATGTCAAACATGAATAGCTCTTGCGTGTTGAATTTGTTAAGCCAGCGCCTAGCGTCCTGCCAGACTATTACAGCTGATCATATCGAAGCGGTGGAAGAAATTGACGACGGTTTAATTATTATAAATGATAAATTGGTTGAAGTTCGCGAGGGAAACTCCCCGCCAGTAATTTTGAATGGGACATTCATGATAAAGTTCACAGAGAATGCTACCATCAATGGCACTACGTACACCAACTGGAGGAAGATTGTGCGCGCGCATCCCGAGGCCGCACCCGCACAATTTGTGAACCTGACAAATCATACCACACCCTTGTCACTTCCTTACCTGCACAACATTAACCAAAAAAATCTGCGACACATTGCATCATTGAGGGGGCTTGTCGAAGCACAGTCGTCTCAGTGGCTTATAGCCTACACCTTAACAATAGTATTTTTTATTGTTTGCATATCAGCCTACATAATCTACAAAGTACGGAAGCGCAGTGCTAATATTGCAATATTGAGCAGCGTTCTTAAGGGATCCGTGGACGTCCCCTCTTCTAGCGGGGGAGTAGTTAACACACCATAGTAGCCAACAACAAAGGAACAAGAGTAACAACACGCTTCCGGACAACATTTCAATTCCACCGAAATCGCTGACGATGCGTCTGGGGCTGAGCGTGCGAAAATTATTTTTCCAACGATATTGCTGACGAAGCGCTCAACGAGTTGCGCGTGACAACAACAAACACCTATCGCTGCTACTGCGCTGGCAAGTCACGTGGCAGAGCGTGTGTTATTCAGACAGGTATTTAGGCGTAGTCGCCGCTACAATAACTTTAAGACGGTTCAGTTGTATTTACTCGCTCAACTTTTACGGCTGCCCTTGCTCCAAGCAAGGGAAATAAAGAAAATCATAAACTAAACAACCGGTCTTGTAATTTATATAAACATTTAGCAAGCGATAACGAAATGCTTCAAGTCATTAGTTTAACATATTTAAGTAAATTAACCTTCTTTATCTTACTGAAGTTTACATAAAGCCATAACGGTATAACGGCAGTGCATTTGGAAGAATTCCGTAATCTTATATTTAGGTATAAAGTCGATTTTGTTGTATTTACACATTTAGCAATCGATATCGAGATGCTTCGACTCATTAGTTTAACATATTAAGTTAATAAACTTTCTTTAACGTAATGAAGGTGATATAAAGCCACGGCGGCATAACGACAGTGCATGTAGAGGAATTCCGTAATCTTATATTTAAGTATATAGTCGATTTTCTTGTATTTACACCATTAGTCATTAGTCTAACATATTTAAGTAAATTATTCCTCTTTATCTTACTGAAGTCTACAAAAGCCTTAACAGCATAACGGCAGTGCATTTGGAAGAGTTCCATAATCTTATATTTAGGTATTAAGTCGATTTTGTTGTATATACGCATTTAGCAATCGACATCGAAATGCTTCAACTCATTAGTTTAACTAATTTAAGTTAATAAACCTTCTTTAACGAACTGAAGTTGTCATAAAGCCATGGCGGCATAACGGCAGTGCATGTAGAAGAATTCCGTTATCTTATATTTAGGTATTAAGTCGATTTTCTTGTATATACACATTTAGCAAGCGATATCGAAATGCTTCAAATCATTAGTTTAACATATTTAAGTTAATAAACCTTCTTTAACTCACTGAAGTCTACATAAAGCCTTAACGGTATAACTGCAGTGCATTCAGAAGAATTCCGTAATCTTATATTTAGGTATAAAGTCGATTTTGTTGTATTTATACATTTAGCAATCGATATCGAGATGCCTCGACTCATTAGTTTAACATATTAAGTTAATAAACATTTTTTAGCTTACTGAAGTCTACATAAAGCCTTAACGGTATAACGGCAGTGCATTTAGAAGAATTCCGTTATCTTATATTTAGGTATAAATTCGATTTTCTTGTATATACACATTTAGCAAGCGATATCGAAATGCTTCAAATTATTAGTTTAACATATTTAAGTTAATTAACATTCTTTAACGATCTGAATTTGGCATATAGCCACGGCGTTATTACGGCAGTGCATGTAGAAGAATTCCGTAATCTTTAATTTAGGTATAAAGTCGATTTTCTTTTATATACGCATTTAGATATCGATATCGAAATGCTTCAAATCATTAGTTTAACATATTAAATTAATAAACATTTTTTAGCTTACTGAAGTCTACATAAAGCCTTAACGGTATAACGGCAGTGCATTTAGAAGAATTCCGTTATCTTATATTTAGGTGTAAAATCGATAACGAAATGCTTCCAGTCATTAGTTTAACATATTTAAGTGAATTAACCTTCTTAAACGATCTGAATTTGGCATATAGCCGCGACGGCATTACGGCAGTGCATGTAGGAGATTTCCGTAATCTTTTATTTAGGTATAAAGTCGGTTTTCTTTTATATACACATTTAGATATCGATATCGAAATGCTTCAAATCATTAGTTTAACATATTAAGTTAATTACCCTTCTTTATCCTTCGGAAGTTTACATAAAGCCATAACGGTATAACTGCAGTGTATTTGGAAGAATTCCGTAATCTTATATTTAGGTATAAAGCCGATTTTGTTGTATATACACATTTAGCAATCGATATCGAGATGCTTCAACTCATTATCTTAACATATTTAAGTTAATAAACCTTCTTTACCGATTTGAATTTGGCATATAGCCACGGCGGTATTGCGGCAGTGCATGTAGAAGAATTCCGTAATCTTTAATTTAGGTATAAAGTCGATTTTCTTTTATATACGCATTTAGATATCGATATCGAAATGCTTCAAATCATTAGTTTAACATATTAAATTAATAAACATTTTTTAGCTTACTGAAGTCTACATAAAGCCTTAGCGGTATAACGGCTCTGCAGTTAGAAGAATTCCGTTATCTTATATTTCGATATAAAGTCGATTTTGTTGTATATACACATTTAGCAATCGATATCGAAATGCTTCAAATCATTAGTTTAACATATTTAAGTTAGTTAACCTTCTTTATCTTACTGAAGTCTACAAAAGCCTTAACGGCATAACGGCAGTGCATTTAAAAGAATTCCGTTATCTTATATTTAGGTATAAAGTCGATTTTCTTGTATTTACACATTTAGCAATTGATATCGAAATGCTTCAAATCATTAGTTTAACATATTTAAGTTAATTAACTTTCTTTAACGTAATGAAGGCGATATAAAGCCACGGCGGCATAACGACAGTGCATGTAGAAGAATTCCGTAATCTTGTATTTAAGTATATAGTCGATTTTCTTGTATTTACACCATTAGTCATTAGTTTAACACATTTAAGTAAATTAAGCCTCTTTATCTTACTGAAGTCTACAAAAGTCTTAACGGCATAACGGCAGTGCATTTGAAAGAGTTCCATAATCTTATATTTAGGTATTAAGTCGATTTTGTTGTATATACGCATTTAGCAATCGACATCGAAATGCTTCAACTCATTAGTTTAACTAATTTAAGTTAATAAACCTTCTTTAACGATCTGAAGTTGGCATAACGGCAGTGGATGTAGAAGAATTCCGTAATCTTATATTAGGCATAAAGTCGATTTTCTTGTATATACACATTTTTCAATCGAAATCGAAATGCTTCAAA
>JAPZAG010001062.1:0-42037 GCA_027475135.1 Bactrocera correcta | reverse complement strand
CATTAGTTTAACATATTTAAGTTAGTTAACCTTCTTTAACGTAATGAAGGTGATATAAAGCCATGGCGGCATAACGAGAGTGCATGTAGAAGAATTCCGTAATCTTATATTTGGGTATAAAGTCGATTTTGTTGTATATACGCATCTAGCAATCGATATCGAAATGCTTCAAATCATTAGTTTAACATATTTAAGTTAATTAACCCTCTTTATCTTACTGAAGTCTACAAACGCCTTAACGGCATAACGGCAAAGCATTTAGAAGATTTACGTAATCTTATATTTAGGTATAAAGTCGATTTTGTTGTATATACACATTAAGCAATCGATATCGAAATGCTTCAAATCATGAGTTTAACATATTTAAGTTAATTAACCTTCTTTAACGTAATGAAGGTGATATAAAGCCTTGGCGGCATAACGACAGTGCATGTAGAAGAATTCCGTAATCTTATATTTGGGTATATAGTCGATTTTCTTGTATTTACGCATTTAGCAATCGATATCGAAAATCTTCAAATCATTAGTTTAACATATTTAAGTAAGTTAACCTTCTTTAACGTAGTGAAGGTGATATAAAGCCTTGGCGGCATAACGACAGTGCATTTAGAAGAATTCCGTTATCTTTTATTTAGGTATAAAGTCGATTTTGTTGTATATTTACATTTAACAATCGATATCGAAATGCTTCAAATAATTAGTTTAACATATTTAAGCTAATAAACCTTCTTTAACGAACGGAAGTTGGCTTAAAGCCATGGCGGCATAACGGCAGTGCATTTGGAAGAATTCCGTAATCTTTTATTTAGGTATAAAGTCGATTTTTTTGTTTATACACATTTAGCTGTCGATATCGAAATGCTTCAAATCATAAGTTTAACATATTAAGTTAATAAACATTTTTTAGCATTCTGAAGCCTACATAAAGCCTTAACGGTATAACGGCAGTGCATTTAGAAGAATTCCGTAATGTTATAATTTTATATTTAGGTATAAAGTCGATTTTCTTGTATATACACATTTCGCAATCGATATCGAAATGCTTCAGATAACTGGTTTAACATATTTAAGTTAATAAACCTCCTTTAGAGAACTGAAGTTGACATGAAGCCATAATTCCATAGTCTTATATTTAGGCATAAAGTCGATTTTCTTGTATATACACATTTAGCAATCGATATCGAAATGCTTCAAATCATTAGTTTAACATATTTAAGTTAATTGACCTTCTTTAACGAACGAAAGTTGGCATAAAGCCATTACGGCATAACGGCAGTGCATTTAGAAGAATTCCGTAACCTTATATTTAGGTATAAAGTCGATTTTCTTGTATATACACATTTAGCAATCGATATCGAGATGCTTCAAATCATTAGTTTAACATATTTAAGTTAATTAACCTTCTTTTTCTTACTGAAGTTTACGTAAGGCCATAACGGTATAACGGCAGTGCATTTGGAAGAATTCCGTAATCTTATATTTAGGTATAAAGTCGATTTTGTTGTATATACACATTTAGCAATCGATATCGCGATGGTTCAACTCATTAGTTTAACATATTTAAGTTAGTAAACCTTCTTTAACGATCTGAAGTTGGTTAAAGCCATGGCGGCATAACGGGAGTGCATTTAGAAGAATTCGGTAATCTTATATTTAGGTATAAAGTCGATTTTCTGGTATATACACATTTAGCAATCGATAACGAAATGCTTCAAATCATTAGTTTAACATATTTAAGTTAATTAACCTTCTTTAACGTATTGAAGTTGATATAAAGCCATGGCGACATAACGGCAGTGCATGTAGAAGGATTCCGTAATCTTATATTTAGGTATAAAGTCGATTTTGTTGTATATACACTTAAGCAATCCATATCGAGATGGTTCAATTCATTAGTTTAATATATTTAAGTTAATTAACCTTATTTTTCTCACTGAAGTGTACATAAAGCCATAACGGTATAACGGCAGTGCATTTGGAAGAATTCCGTAATCTTATATTTAGGTATAAAGTCGATTTTCTTGTATATACACATTAAGCAATCGATATCGAAATGCATCAGATAACTGGTTTAGCACATTTAAGTTAATTAACCTTCTTTATCTTACTAAAGTTTACATAAAGCCGTAACGGCATAACGGCAGTATATTTATATGAATTCCGTTATCTTATATTTAGGTATAAAGTCGATTTTGTTGTACATACACATTTAGCAATCGATATTGAAATGCTTCAAATCATTAGTTTAACATATTTAAGTTAGTTAACCTTCTTTAACGTAATGAAGGTGATATAAAGCCATGGCGGCATAACGACAGTGCATGTAGAAGAATTCCGTAACCTTATATTTGGGTATAAAGTTGATTTTGTTGTATATACGCATCTAGCAATCGATATCGAAATGCTTCAAATCATTAGTTTAACATATTTAAGTTAATTAACCCTCTTTATCTTACTGAAGTCTACAAACGCCTTAACGGCATAACGGTAAAGCATTTAGAAGAATTACGTAATCTTATATTTAGGTATAAAGTCGATTTTGTTGTATATACACACTTAGCAATCGATATCGAAATGCTTCAAATCATTAGTTTAACATATTTAAGTTAATTAACCTTCGTTATCTTACTGAAGTTTACATAAAGCCAAAACGGTATAACACCAGTGCATTTGGAAGAATTCCGTAAACTTATATTTAGGTAAAAAGTCGATTTTTTTCTATACGCATTTAGCTATCGATATCGAAATGTTTCAAATCATTCGTTTAACATATTTAAAATAGTTAACCTTCTTTAACGTAATGAAGGTGATATAAAGCCATGGCGGCATAACGACAGTGCATGTAGAAGAATTCCGTAATCTTATATTTAGGTATATAGTCGATTTTCTTGTATATACACAGTTAGCAATCGATATCGAAATGCTTCAAATCATTAGTTTAACATATTTAAGTTAATTAACCTTCTTTTTTTTACTGAAGTTTACGTAAGGCCATAACGGTATAACGGCAGTGCATTTGGAAGAATTCCGTAATCTTATATTTAGGTATAAAGTCGATTTTGTTGTATATACACATTTAGCAATCGATATCGAGATGGTTCAACTCATTAGTTTAACATATTTAAGTTAGTAAACCTTCTTTAACGATCTGAAGTTGGTTAAAGCCATGGCGGCATAACGGGAGTGCATTTAGAAGAATTCGGTAATCTTATATTTAGGTATAAAGTCGAATTTCTGGTATATACACATTTAGCAATCGATAACGAAATGCTTCAAATCATTAGTTTAACATATTTAAGTTAATTAACCTTCTTTAACGTATTGAAGTTGATATAAAGCCATGGCGACATAACGACAGTGCATGTAGAAGAATTCCGTAATCTTATATTTGGGTATAAAGTTGATTTTGTTGTATATACGCATCTAGCAATCGATATCGAAATGCTTCAAATCATTAGTTTAACATATTTAAGTTAATTAACCCTCTTTATCTTACTGAAGTCTACAAACGCCTTAACGGCATAACGGCAAAGCATTTAGAAGAATTACGTAATCTTATATTTAGGTATAAAGTCGATTTTGTTGTATATACACACTTAGCAATCGATATCGAAATGCTTCAAATCATTAGTTTAACATATTTAAGTTAACTAACCTTCGTTATCTTACTGAAGTTTACATAAAGCCAAAACGGTATAACACCAGTGCATTTGGAAGAATTCCGTAAACTTATATTTAGGTAAAAAGTCGATTTTTTTCTATACGCATTTAGCTATCGATATCGAAATGTTTCAAATCATTCGTTTAACATATTTAAAATAGTTAACCTTCTTTAACGTAATGAAGGTGATATAAAGCCATGGCGACATAACAACAGTGCATTTAGAAGAACTCCGTAATATTATATTTATGTATAAAGTCGATGTTCTTGTATATGCAAATTTAGCAATCGATATCGAAATGCTTCAAATCATTAGTTTAACATATTTAAGTTAATAAACCTTCTTTAACGAACGCAAGTTGGCTTATAGCCATGGCGGCATAACGGCAGTGCATTTAGAAGAATTCTGTAATCTTATATTTAGGCATAAAGTCGATTTTCTTGTATATACACTTTTATCTATCGATATCGAAATGCTTCAAATCATTAGTTTAACATATTAAGTTAGTAAACATTTTTAAGCATACTGAAGTCTACATAAAGCCTTAGCGGTATAACGGCAGTGCATTTAGAAGAATTCCGTAATGTTATAATTTTATATTTAGGTATAAAGTCGGTTTTCTTGTATATATACATTTCGCAATCGATATGGAAATGCTTCAGATAACTGCTTTAACATATTTAAGTTAATTTACCTCCTTTAGCGAACTGAAGTTGACATAAAGCCATAACGGCACTGCATTTGGAAGAATTCCGTAGTCTTATATTTAGGCATAAATTCGATTTTCTTGTATATACACATTTTGCAATCGATATCGAAATGCTTCAAATAACTGGTTTAGCATATTTAAGTTTATTAACCTTCTTTATCTTACTGAACTTTACATAAAGCCATCGCGGCATAACGGCAGTATATTTATATGAATTCCGTTATCTTATATTTAGGTATAAAGTCGATTTTGTTGTACATACACATTTAGCAATCGATATTGAAATGCTTCAAATCATTAGTTTAACATATTTAAGTTAATTAACCTTCTTTAACGTAATAAGGGTGATATAAAGCCTTGGCGGCATAACGACAGTGCATGTAGAAGAATTCCGTAATCGATTATGTAGTCGATTTTCTTGTATTTACGCATTTAGCAATCGATATCGAAAATCTTCAAATCTTTAGTTTAACATATTTAAGTTAGTTAACCTTCTTTAACGTAATGAAGGTGATATAAAGCCATGGCGGCATAACGACAGTGCATGTAGAAGAATTCCGTAATCTTATATTTAGGTGTATAGTCGATTTTCTTGTATTTACGCATTTAGCAATCGATATCGAAAATCTTCAAATCATTAGTTTAACATATTTAAGTTAGTTAACCTTCTTTAACGTAATGAAGGTGATATAAAGCCATGGCGGCATAACGACAGTGCATGTAGAAGAATTCCGTAATCTTATATTTAGGTGTATAGTCGATTTTCTTGTATTTACGCATTTAGCAATCGATATCGAAAATCTTCAAATCTTTAGTTTAACATATTTAAGTTAGTTAACCTTCTTTAACGTAATGAAGGTGATATAAAGCCATGGCGGCATAACGACAGTGCATGTAGAAGAATTCCGTAATCTTATATTTAGGTGTATAGTCGATTTTCTTGTATTTACGCATTTAGCAATCGATATCGAAAATCTTCAAATCATTAGTTTAACATATTTAAGTTAGTTAACCTTCTTTAACGTAATGAAGGTGATATAAAGCCATGGCGGCATAACGGCAAAGCATTTAGAAGAATTACGTAATCTTATATTTAGGTATAAAGTCGATTTTGTTGTATATACACATTAAGCAATCGATATCGAAATGCTTTAAGTCATTAGTTTAACATATTTAAGTTAATTAACCTTCTTTAACGTAATGAAGGTGATATAAAGCCTTGGCGGCATAACGACAGTGCATTTAGAATTATTCCGTAATCTTATATTTAGGTATATAGTCGATTTTCTTGTATTTACGCATTTAGCAATCGATATCGAAAATCTTCAAATCATTAGTTTAACATATTTAAGTAAGTTAACCTTCTTTAACGTAGTGAAGGTGATATAAAGCCTTGGCGGCATAACGACAGTGCATTTAGAAGAATTCCGTTATCTTATATTTAGGTATAAAGTCGCTTTTGTTGTATATTTACATTTAACAATCGATATCGAAATGCTTCAAATAATTAGTTTAACATATTTAAGCTAATAAACCTTCTTTAACGAACGGAAGTTGGCTTAAAGCCATGGCGGCATAACGGCAGTGCATTTGGAAGAATTCCGTAATCTTTTATTTAGGTATAAAGTCGATTTTTTTGTTTATACACATTTAGCTGTCGATATCGAAATGCTTCAAATCATAAGTTTAACATATTAAGTTAATAAACATTTTTTAGCATTCTGAAGCCTACATAAAGCCTTAACGGTATAACGGCAGTGCATTTAGAAGAATTCCGTAATGTTATAATTTTATATTTAGGTATAAAGTCGATTTTCTTGTATATACACATTTCGCAATCGATATCGAAATGCTTCAGATAACTGGTTTAACATATTTAAGTTAATAAACCTCCTTTAGAGAACTGAAGTTGACATGAAGCCATAATTCCATAGTCTTATATTTAGGCATAAAGTCGATTTTCTTGTATATACACATTTAGCAATCGATATCGAAATGCTTCAAATCATTAGTTTAACATATTTAAGTTAATTGACCTTCTTTAACGAACGGAGGTTGGCATAAAGCCATTACGGCATAACGGCAGTGCATTTAGAAGATTCCGTAACCTTATATTTAGGTATAAAGTCGATTTTCTTGTATATACACATTTAGCAATCGATATCGAGATGGTTCAACTCATTAGTTTAACATATTTAAGTTAGTAAACCTTCTTTAACGATCTGAAGTTGGTTAAAGCCATGGCGGCATAACGGGAGTGCATTTAGAAGAATTCGGTAATCTTATATTTAGGTATAAAGTCGATTTTCTGGTATATACACATTTAGCAATCGATAACGAAATGCTTCAAATCATTAGTTTAACATATTTAAGTTAATTAACCTTCTTTAGCGTATTGAAGTTGATATAAAGCCATGGCGGCATAACGGCAGTGCATGTAGAAGGATTCCGTAATCTTATATTTAGGTATAAAGTCGATTTTGTTGTATATACACATAAGCAATCGATATCGAGATGGTTCAGTTCATTAGTTTAATATGTTTAATTTAATTAACCTTATTTTTCTCACTGAAGTGTACATAAAGCCATAACGGTATAACGGCAGTGCATTTGGAAGAATTCGGTAATCTTATATTTAGGTATAAAGTCGATTTTCTGGTATATACACATTTAGCAATCGATAACGAAATGCTTCAAATCATTAGTTTAACATATTTAAGTTAATTAACCTTCTTTATCTTACTAAAGTTTACATAAAGCCGTAACGGCATAACGGCAGTATATTTATATGAATTCCGTTATCTTGTATTTAGGTAAAAAGTCTATTTTTTTCTATACGCATTTAGCTATCGATATCGAAATGTTTCAAATCATTCGTTTAACATATTTAAAATAGTTAACCTTCTTTAACGTAATGAAGGTGATATAAAGCCATGGCGGCATAACGACAGTGCATGTAGAAGAATTCCGTAATCTTATATTTAGGTATATAGTCGATTTTCTTGTATATACACAGTTAGCAATCGATATCGAAATGCTTCAAATCATTAGTTTAACATATTTAAATTCGTTAACCTTCTTAAACGTAATGAAGGTGATATAAAGCCATGTCGACATAACGACAGTGCATTTAGAAAAACTCCGTAATATTATATTTATGTATAAAGTCGATGTTCTTGTATATGCACATTTAGCAATCGATATCGAAATGCTTCAAATCATTAGTTTAACATATTTAAGTTAATAAACCTTCTTTAACGAACGGAAGTTGGCTTATAGCCATGGCGGCATAACGGCAGTGCATTTAGAAGAATTCTGTAATCTTATATTTAGGCATAAAGTCGATTTTCTTGTATATACACTTTTACCTATCGATATCGAAATGCTTCAAATCATTAGTTTAACATATTAAGTTAGTAAACATTTTTAAGCATACTGAAGTCTACATAAAGCCTTAGTGGTATAACGGCAGTGCATTTCGAAGAATTCCGTAATGTTATAATTTTATATTTAGGTATAAAGTCGGTTTTCTTGTATATATACATTTCGCAATCGATATGGAAATGCTTCAGATAACTGCTTTAACATATTTATGTTAATTAACCTCCTTTAGCGAACTGAAGTTGACATAAAGCCATAACGGCACTGCATTTGGAAGAATTCCGTAGTCTTATATTTAGGCATAAATTCGATTTTCTTGTATATACACATTTTGCAATCGATATCGAAATGCTTCAAATAACTGGTTTAGCATATTTAAGTTAATTAACCTTCTTTATCTTACTGAAGTTTACATAAAGCCATCACGGCATAACGGCAGTATATTTATATGAATTCCGTTATCTTATATTTAGGTATAAAGTCGATTTTGTTGTACATACACATTTAGCAATCGATATTGAAATGCTTCAAATCATTAGTTTAACATATTTAAGTTAATTAACCTTCTTTCTCTGACTGAAGTTTACATAAAGCCATAACGGTATAACGCCAGTGCATTTGGAAGAATTCCGTAAACTTATATTTAGGTATATAGTCGATTTTCTTGTATTTGCGCATTTATCAGTCGATATCGAAAATCTTCAAATCATTAGTTTAACATATTTAAGTTAGTTAACCTTCTTTAACGTAATGAAGGTGATATAAAGCCTTGGCGGCATAACGACAGTGCATTTAGAAGAATTCCGTAATCTTATATTTAGGTATAAAGTCGATTTTGTTGTAAATTTACATTTAACAATCGATAACGAAATGCTTCAAATAATTAGTTTAACATATTTAAGCTAATAAGCCTTCTTTAACGAACGGAAGTTGCTTAAAGCCATGGCGGCATAACGGCAGTGCATTTAGAAGAATTCCGTAATCTTATATTTAGGTATAAAGTCGATTCTTTTGTTTATACACATTTAGCTATCGATATCGAAATGCTTCAAATCATAAGTTCAACATATTAAGTTAATAAACATTTTTTAGCATACTGAAGTCTACATAAAGCCTTAACGATATAACGGCAGTGCATTTAGAAGAATTCCGTAATGTTATAATTTTATATTTAGGTATAAAGTCGATTTTCTTGTATATACACATTTCGCAATCGATATCGAAATGCTTCAGATAGCTGGTTTAACATATTTAAGTTAATAAACCTCCTTTAGAGAACTGAAGTTGACATAAAGCCATAATTCCATAGTCTTATATTTAGGCATAGAGACGATTTTCTTGTATATACACATTTAGCAATCGATATCGAAATGCTTCAAATCATTAGTTTAACATATTTAAGTTAATTAACCTTCTTTAACGAACGGAAGTTGGCATAAAGCCATTACGGCATAACGGCAGTGCATTTAGAAGAATTCCGTAATCTTATATTTAGGTATAAAGTCGCTTTTCTTGTATATACACATTTAGCAATCGATAACGAAATGCTTCAAATCATTAGTTTAACATATTTAAGTTAATTAACCTTCTTTCTCTGACTGCATTTGGAAGAATTCCGTAAACTTATATTTAGGTATAATGCCGATTTTGTTGTATATAAACATTTAGCAAGCGATATCGAGATGCTTCAAATCATTAGTTTAACATATTTAAGTTAATTAATCTTCTTTTTCTTACTGAAGTTTACGTAAAGCCATAACGGTATAACGGCAGTGCATTTGGAAGAATTCCGTAATCTTATATTTAGGTATAAAGTCGATTTTAATGTATATACACATTTAGCAATCGATATCGAGATGGTTCAACTCATTAACTTAAAATATTTAAGTTAATAAACCTTCTTTAACGATCTAAAGTTGGTTAAAGCCATGGCGGCATAACGGGAGTGCATTTAGAAGAATTCGGTAATCTTATATTTAGGTATAAAGTCGATTTTCTGGTATATACACATTTAGCAATCGATAACGAAATGCTTCAAATCATTAGTTTAACATATTTAAGTTAATTAACGCTCTCTGTCTTACTGAAGTCTACATAAAGCCTTAACGGCATAACGGCAGTGCATTTAGAAGAATTCCGTTGTCTTATATTTAGGTATAATGTCGATTTTGTTGTATATTCACATTTAGCAATCGATATCGAGATGCTTCAAATCATTAGTTTAACATATTTAAGTTAATTAGCCTTCTTTAACGTAATGAAGGTGACATAAAGACACGGCGGCATTACGACGGTACATTTGGAAGAATTCCGTAATCTTATGTTTAGGTATAAATTCGATTTTCTTTTACATACACATTTAGCTATCGATATCGAAATGCTTCAAATCATTATTTTAACAAATTTAAGTTAATTAACCTTCTTTAACGTATTGAAGTTGATAGAAAGCCATGGCGGCATAACGACAGTACATTTGGAAGAATTCCGTAGTCTTATATTTAAGTATAAAGTCGATTTTCTTTTATATATGCATTAAGCAATCGATATCGAATTGCTTCAAATACCTGGTTTAACATATTTAAGTTAATAAACCTTCTTTAACAAACTGAAGTTAACATAAAGCCATAACGGTATAATGGCAGTGCATTTGGAAGAATTCCGTAAACTTATATTTAGGTATAAAGTCGATTTTGTTGTATATACACATTAGCAATCAATATCGAGATGGTTCAACTCATTAGTTAAACATATTTAAGTTAATAAACCTTCTTTAACCTTTGGCTTAAAGCCATGGCGGCATAACGGCAGTGCATTTAGAAGAATTCCGTAATCTTATATTTAGGTATAAAGTCGATTTTCTTGTATATACACATTTAGCAATCGATAACGAAATGCTTCAAGTCATTAGTTTAACATATTTAAGTTAATTAACCTTCTTTAACGTATTGAAGTTGATATAAAGCCATGGCGGCATAACGGCAGTGCATGTAGAAGAATTCCGTAATCTTATATTTAGGTATAAAGTCGATTTTGTTGTATATACACATAAGCAATCGATATCGAGATGGTTCAATTCATTAGTTTAATATATTTAAGTTAATTAACCTTATTTTTCTCACTGAAGTGTACATAAAGCCATAACGGTATAACGGCAGTGCATTTGGAAGAATTCCTTAATCTTATATTTAGGTATAAAGTCGATTTTCTTGTATTTACACATTAAGCAATCGATATCGAAATGCATCAGATAACTGGTTAAGCATATTTAAGTTAGTTAACCTTCTTTATCTTACTAAAGTTTACATAAAGCCATAACGGCATAACGGAAGTATATTTATATGAATTCCGTTATCTTATATTTAGTTACAAAGTCGATTTTGTTGTACATACACATTTAGCAATCGATACTGAAATGCTTCAAATCATTAGTTTAACATATTTAAGTTAGTTAACCTTCTTTAACGTAATGAAGGTGATATAAAGCCATGGCGGCATAACGACAGTGCATGTAGAAGAATTCCGTAATCTTATATTTAGGTATATAGTCGATCTTCTTGTATTTACGCATTTAGCAATCGATATCAAAAATCTTCAAATCATTAGTTTAACATATTTAAGTTAGTTAACCTTCTTTAACGTAATGAAGGTGATATAAAGCCTTGGCGGCATAACGACAGTGCATTTAGAAGAATTCCGTAATCTTATATTTGAGTATAAAGTCGATTTTGTTGTATATTTACATTTAACAATCGATATCGAAATGCTTCAAATAAATAGTTTAACATATTTAAGCCAATAAACCTTCTTTAACGAACGGAAGTTGGTTTAAACAGCCATGGCGGCATAACGGCAGTGCATTTAGAAGAATTCCGTAATCTTATATTTAGGTATAAAGTCGATTTTTTGTTTATACACATTTAGCTATCGATATCGAAATGCTTCAAATCATAAGTTTAACATATTAAGTTAATAAACATTTTTTAGCATACTGAAGTCTACATAAAGCCTTAACGTTATAACGGCAGTGCATTTAGAAGAATTCCGTAATGTTATAATTTTGCATTTATGTATAAACTCGATTTTCTTGTATATGCACATTTCGCAATCGATATCGAAATGCTTCAGATAACTGGTTTAACATATTTAAGTTAATAAACCTCCTTTAGAGAACTGAAGTTGACATAAAGCCATAATTCCATAGTCTTATATTTAGGCATAAAGTCGATTTTCTTGTATATACACATTTAGCAATCGATATCGAAATGCTTCAAATCATTAGTTTAACATATTTAAGTTAATTAACCTTCTTTAACGAACGGAAGTTGGCATAAAGCCATTACGGCATAACGGCAGTGCATTTAGAAGGATTCCGTAATCTTATATTTAGGTATAAAGTCGATTTTGTTGTATATACACATTTAGCAATCGATATCGAGATGCTTCAAATCATTAGTTTAACATATTTTAGTTAATTAACCTTCTTTTTCTTACTGAAGTTTACGTAAAGCCATAACGGTATAACGGCAGTGCATTTGGAAGAATTCCGTAATCTTATATTTAGGTATAAAGTCGATTTTGTTGTATATACACATTTAGCAATCGATATCGAGATGGTTCAACTCATTAGTTTAACATATTTAAGTTAATAAACCTTCTTTAACGATCTGAAGTTGGTTAAAGCCCTGGCGGTATAACGGGAGTGCATTAGAAGAATTCCGTAATCTTATATTTAGGTATAAAGTCGATTTTCTTGTATATACACATTTAGCAATCGATAACGAAATGCTTCAAATCATTTGTTTAACATATTTAAGTTAATTAACCCTCTCTGTCTTACTGAAGTCTACATAAAGCCTTAACGGCATAACGGCAGTGCATTTAGAAGAATTCCGTTGTCTTATATTTAGGTATAAAGTCGATTTTGTTGTATATTCACATTTAGCAATCGATATCGAGATGCTTCAAATCATTAGTTTAACATATTTAAGTTAATAAACCTTCTTTAATGATCTGAAGGTTACGTAAAGCCATAACGGTATAACGCCAGTGCATTTGGAAGAATTCCGTAAACTTATATTTAGGTATAATGTCGATTTTGTTGTATATACACATTTAGCAATCGATATTGAGATGGTTCAACTCATTTGTTTTAATTATCTAACCAATGCTTTATTATCGACCCACCTCGTTCAAACAGTTTAGCCTCAGAGCGTTAGCAAAGTTGAAACAAAAATGAGACTATTGCCAAGCGCCTGGTAGGAGTAGAAGAAAGATTGAAGACTTTCCTGAGAGCTCTTTAAATTATCTAACCAATGCTTTATGTTTGACCCACCTCGTTCAAATCGTTAACCGGCTAGAGTGTTATCAAAAATGTGACTATTGCCAAGCGCCTGGTAGGAGTAGAAGAAAGATAGAAAGTTTTTCTAAGAGGTCTTTAAATTATCTAACCAATGCTTTATGTTTGACCCACCTCGTTCCAATAGTTTAGCCTCAGAGCGTTAGTAAAGTTGAAACAAAAATGTGACTATTGCCACGCCCCTGATAGATGTAGAAGAAAGATTGAAGACTTTCCTGAGAGCTCTTTAAATTATCTAACCAATGCTTTATGTTCGACCCACCTCCTTTCAATAGTTTAGCCACTAGAGCGTTAGCAAAGTTGAAACAAAAATGTGACTATTGCCAAGCGCCTGGTTAGAGCAGAAGAAAAATTGGGGACTTTCCTAAGAGCACTTTAAATTATCCAACCAATGCTTTATGTTTGAACCACCTCGTTCCAATAGTTTAGCCTTAGAGAGTTAGCAAAGTGGAAACAAAAATGTGACTATTGCCACGCCACTGGTAGATGTAGAAGAAAGATTGAAGACTTTCCTGACATCTCTTTAAATTATCTAACCAACGCTTTATGTTTGACTCACCTCGTTCAAATAGTTTAGCCGCTAGAGCGTTATCAAAAGTGAAACAAAAATGTGACTATTGCCACGCCCCTGGTAGATGCAGAAGAAAGATTGAAGACTTTCCTGAGAGCTCTTCAAATTATCTAACCAACGCTTTATGTTGGATCCACCTCGTTTCAATAGTTTAGCCGCTAGAGCGTTATCAAAAGTGAAACAAAAATGTGACTATTGCCACGCCCCTGGTAGATGCAGAAGAAAGATTGAAGACTTTCCTGAGAGCTCTTTAAATTATCTAACCAACGCTTTATGTTGGACCCACCTCGTTTCAATAGTTTAGACTCAGAGCGTTACCAAAGTTGAAACAAAAATGTGACTATTGCCAAGCCCCTAATAGGAGCAGAAGAAAGATTGAATACTTTCCTGAGAGCTCTTTAAATTATCTAACCAATGCTTTATTTGTGACTCACCTCGTTCTAATAGTTTAGCCTCAGAGCTTTAGCAAAGTTGAAACAAAAGTGTGACTATTGCCAGGCCCCTGATAGGAGTAGAAGAAAGGGTGAAGATTTTCCTAAGAGCGCGTCAAATTATTTAACTAATGCTTTGTGTTTGACCCACATTGTTCCAATAGTTTAGCCGCTAGAGCGTTATCAAAAGTGAAACAAAAATGTGACTATTGCCACGCCCCTAGTAGATGCAGAAGAAAGATTGAAGACTTTCCTGAGAGCTCTTTAAATTATCTAACCAACGCTTTATGTTGGACCCACCTCGTTTCATTAGTTTAGTCACTAGAGCGTTAGCAAAGTTGAAACAAAAATGTGACTATTGCCAAGCCCCTGATAAGAGTAGAAGAAAGATTGAAGACTTTCCTGAGAGCTCTTTAAATTATCTAACCAATGCTTTATATGCGACTCACCTCGCTGTAATAGTTTAGCCTCAGAGCGCTATCAAAGTTGAAACAAAAATGTGACTATAGCCTATTCCCTGGTAGGAGTAGAAGAAAAATTGGGGACTTTCCTGAGAGCTTTTCGTTCAAACAGTTTAATCGCTAGAGCGTTATCAAAAGTGAAACAAAAATGTGACTATTTCCAAGCCCCTGATAGTAGTAGAAGAAAGATTGAAGACTTTCCTGAGAGCTCTTTAAATTATCTAACCAATGCTTTATGTTTGACCCACCTCGTTCCAATAGTTTAGCCGCTAGATTGTTAGCAAAGTTGCAACAAAAATATGACTATTGCCATGCCCCTTATTAGAAGTAAAAAAAAGATTGAAGACTTTCCTGAGAGCTCTTTAAATTATCTAACCAATGCATTATGTTCGACCCACCTCGTTCAAATAGTTTAGTCTCAGAGCGTTAGCAAAGTTGAAACAAAAATGTGACTATTGCCAAGCCCCTGATAGGAGTAGAAGAAAGAGTGAAGATTTTCCTAAGAGCGCTTTAAATTATCTAACCAATGCGTTATGTGTGACTCACCTCTTTCAAATAGTGTTGAAAATGTAACAAGTAATATATTTCCTAAGAGGGCTTTGTCCGAAAATGTAATACGAATAAGTTATATATTCCATATGAATACACTATATTGTATATGTAACATGTATAACTGCTGAAGCATGAAAATCCATTTTGTGAAATATGTCTTGAATAAACAGTTGAACTAAGAACTCTGCCAACAAAGGTTATGGGCCCAGTTAACCCAGAACACGTGCAAGTTAAATAAAAAAAAAAATAAAATACATAAAAAATCCGTCGTTCAACTAATCAAACTTTTATTAAAAATGAATTCTAATTTCCAAATTGAAAAACTCGGTGATGAGAACTATGATGTATGGTGCGTGCAAATGCGTAGTATACTGGTCAATATGGACCAATGGCATATAGTTAATGGTAATATTAAAAGATGTGAAGAAAACGCGGAAAAATGGGACCACGATGACCAAAAAGCATTGGCGAACATAATTTTATGTGTTAAATCAACACAAACTTCTAATATAAAATCGTGCAAAACATCAGCAGAGGCTTGGGAGAAACTTCGAGAAGTGCACATGCCTAGTGGACCGTTACAAAAGGTTTCGTTGTACAAAAAGTTGCTTGGATGCAGTATGTCTGCAAGCCAAAGCATGTCGTCTTATCTCACTTCGTTTGACGAGGTGGTAGATAAATTAGCCGAGCTCAGTATAGAATTAAACGAAGAATTAAAAGTTATTATACTGCTGTCCAGTTTGCCTGCAGAGTATGAAAACTTCGTAATTGTTATTGAAACTCGTGACAAATTACCATCGTTCAGTGTTCTAAAAGTCAAGCTTTTAGAAGAAGGTGCCAGAAGAGAACAACAAATAAGTCAAGAGACATCGGCGCAAGCGGTCTACGTTCGTGTTAAAGAATCAGCACATAGTAGCAACAAAACACTTGAAAATGCAGAAACAAACGCAAACGCAAACGCAAAATCAAATAATTTCAAAGGAAAGTGTTTTGGTTGTGGTATGCGAGGACATACGATTGCACAGTGTAAGCGAAAGGCAGAACAGCAAGCCTATAATGATAATGAGCTTTCGTATGCTATGTATGCAGCGGATGTGGGAGTTAAAAGGGATAAATATGCTTGGTGTGTCGATAGTGGAGCGACCACTCATATGTGCTGCGCTATGGACATGTTTGTTTCGTTTGTCGAAAAAGAAGAAAAGATAATGTTAGCAGCAGATAATTTCATTTACTCGAAAGGTGTAGGTACGGTAAAAATAAGGACAAAAGAATGTGCACTAGAATTGCGTGATGTTTTGTTTGTACCTTCACTCAAAATGAATTTTTATTCCGTGAGCAAAGCTATAAAATATAAACATACAGTGCTTTTCAAACAGTTTTATGTTGAAGTAAAAAACTTAAAAGGGATAGCTCTACTGAGAGCAAACTTGCAAAATAACTTGTTTCTTTTTTATGCGCAAGCAAATAATTCAAAAATTATGTTAAACAACATGATGTGGCATAATCGGTATGGCCACATAAACTTTGAAAGTTTAAAACAAATCGCAGACAATAATTTGGTACATGGATTAAATAAAAATTACATTAACACTAAAACAAATTGCGTCACATGCAATAAATCAAAAATATGTGCAGTGCCTTTTCCAAAGAAGTATGAAATAGGTTCTAAACAAATACTGGAACTTGTGCATACGGACGTTTGTGGTCCGATAAACGTAAAATCAGTTGGTGGCGCAAGGTATTTTCTCACGTTTATAGACGATTTTTCGCGAATGATTTTTGTATACTGTATAAAGCAAAAAAGTGAAGTTTTCGAAAAGTTTAAAACATTTAAAAATCTGGTGGAAAACCAAACGAAGAACAAAATAAAAAAGTTGCGTAGTGACAATGGTACAGAGTACACCAATAGTAAGTTTAGTGAATTTTTAAATGAATGCGGAATTGAAAGACAATTAACTGTGCCATATACTCCACAACAAAATGGGGTGGCAGAAAGAGTTAATCGTACAATCGTCGAGATGGCTAGGAGCTTATTGGTACATGCCAAGTTAGAAGAGGAATTATGGGGCGAAGCTGTTCATACAGCTGTGTATATACGTAATCGCGCGCCCACAAAGTTGTTAATAAATTCTACACCATATGAAGTATGGTATAATAAAAAGCCGTCGGTAAAGCATCTAAGAGTTTTTGGTGCACGAGCCTTTTCGCTAGATAAAACGCATCATTGTAAATTTAGCGCCAAGGGCAAAGAGTATGTGTTCGTCGGATACTCTGAAGTTGCAAAAGCTTATCGTTTATATGATAGAGAAACGAGACGAGTGATTATTCGACGCGATGTAAAGTTTATTGAAAACAATGATACTATCGGTATGTCCGAATGTGAAAGCAGCACTAAAAACAATGTAGATATAGCGACAATAATTATAAACTTAGACAAAAGTAATGAGGAAAACGATCAGGTTGAAGATTTTGTAAGCTGTACTGAAGATGAAGACGATGAAGCTGAAAATGAAAATGAAGTTCATGACTCAGATAGTGAAATACGTCGAGGGCGCGGTAGGCCAAGATTTGTTCATACAGGGAAGGTTGGTCGTCCCAGAAAGGAATATCAGAAGTTGAACTATCTTCAGTATGGTGAAGATATAGAAACGCCACGTACAGTCAAAGAAGCATTAGCAAGCGAATACTTCTTTGAGTGGGAGAAATCTATGCAAGATGAATATGCGGCATTAGTAGCCAACAACACTTGGTCGGTAGTAGACCTACCAAAGGGTCAAAAAGTAATTGGATCAAAGTGGGTTTTTCGTATAAAACGTGATCCAAATGGAAATATCGAAAAGTTCAAGTCAAGGTTAGTGGCAAAAGGTTGTAGTCAACAACTGGGAATTAATTATTGGGAAACGTTTTCGCCAGTAATCCGATACGAAACGATTCGCATGTTACTTGCAATTTCTGTTGAGAAAGAGTTATATTTACATCAATTGGACATCTCAAATGCATATCTTAATAGCAATCTAACAGAAGAAGTTTACATAAGACAACCGGAAGGTTTTATAGATAGTAAAAATTCGAACAAGGTATTAAAACTAAACAAGGCTATTTACGGCCTAAAACAGTCAGGTAGAGAGTGGAATAATACACTTGATACAGCATTAAAAACTTTAGGTTTCAATCCGTGCAAAAGTGAGCCATGTTTGTATGTCAAACGGGTAGGCAAAGAGTACAGTTACATAGCAGTTTATGTTGATGACTTAATATTGGCATGTCCTAGGGAAGAAGAAATTACGAATATAAAACGCATACTAAGATCAAAGTTTACATTACATGATTCTAATACACTGAAGTTCTTTCTTGGTTTCGAAATAGAACGTGAGGGTAAAACAGGTGCGATTTCTGTGTGTCAGAAAAAATACATCAAAGAGTTGTTGAGTGTATACGGAGTGAACTCATGTCGTCCAGTAAGCACACCTCTCGATCCTGGTTTTCAAATAAGCTGTAACGATAAGAACTGCTCGAAGGTGGATATAACAAACTATCAGTCTTTAATCGGATCTTTAATGTATTTGGCGATTTCAACACGTCCTGATATAATGCACGCAGTCAGTTTATTGGCTCAAAGAAACCATGACCCTCATTCAGAACATAAGGCTGGCGCAAAGCATGTTCTACGGTATTTGTCAAAAACCGTAGATTTAAAGCTTTATTATCACAAAAGTGATAAGCCAGTAGAAGGCTACGCGGATGCAGACTGGGCAAGCAACAATACAGACAGGAAGTCATACACCGGCTATTCATTCTTTCTAGCAGGCAGTGTATTCTCTTGGCAATCCAAGAAACAAGATGTCGTCGCTTTAAGTAGCACTGAGGCAGAATACATTGCCTTGTGCACAGCAGCAAAAGAAGCAGTATACCTTCGTCGCTTATTGAAGGAAGTAGGTTGCAGTTCCGAAGAGCCAATTTTGTTGAAGGGAGACAACATAAGCGCAATACAAATTTCGAAGAATCCTATATTTCATAAGAGAACCAAGCATATAGAGATAAAATATCATTACATTCGCGATGTGGTTGATCGTAGAGAAATAGAGTTAGAGTATGTTCCAACAAATGAAAATGTATCTGATATTTTTACTAAAAATTTGCAAAAACAAAAACATGTTAAATTTGTAGAAATGCTTGGTCTTAAAAATTAATGTCTAGAAATATTTTACTTGAGAAAGAGTGTTGAAAATGTAACAAGTAATATATTTCCTAAGAGGGCTTTGTCCGAAAATGTAATACGAATAAGTTATATATTCCATATGAATACACTATATTGTATATGTAACATGTATAACTGCTGAAGCATGAAAATCCATTTTGTGAAATATGTCTTGAATAAACAGTTGAACTAAGAACTCTGCCAACAAATAGTTTAGCCTCAGAGCGTTAGCAAAGTTGAAACAAAAATGTGACTATTGCCAAGCCCCTAGTAAGAGTAGAAGAAAAATTGGGGACTTTCCTGAGAGCTCTTTAAATTATCTAACCAATGCTTTATGTTCGACCGACCTCGTTTCAATAGTTTAGCCACTAGAGCGTTAGCAAAGTTGAAACAAAAATGTGACTATTTCCAAGCCCCTGGTAGGAGTAGAAGAAAGATTGAAGACTTTCCTGAGAGCTCTTTAAATTATCTAACCAATGCTTTATGTTTGACCCACCTCGTTCCAATAGTTTAGCCGCTAGATTGTTAGCAAAGTTGAAACAAAAATGTGACTATTGCCAAGCCCTTGGTAGGAGTAGAAGAAAGATTGGAGACTTTCCTGAGAGCTCTTTAAATTATCTAACCAATGCTTTATGTGTATCTCACCTCGTTCTAATAGTTTAGCCTCAGAGCGTTAGCAAAGTTGAAACAAAAATGTGACTATTGCCAGGCCCCTGGTAGGAGTAGAAGAAAGATTGAACACTTTCCTGAGAGCTCTTTAAATTATCTAACCAATGCATTATTTGTGACTCACCTCGTTCTACTAGTTTAGCCTCAGAGCGTTAGCAAAGTTGAAACAAAAATGTGATTATTGCCAAGCCCCTAGTAAGAGTAGAAGAAAAATTTGGGGACTTTTCCTTAAGAGCTCTCAGGAAAGTCTTCAATCTTCCTTCTGCTCCTATCAGGGGCTTGGCAATAGTCACAGTATTGTTTCAACTTTGCTAACGCTCAAATGGCTAAACTATTGGAACGAGGTGGTCCAAACATAAAGCACTGGTTAGATAATTTAAAGAGCTCTCAGGAAAGTCTTCAATCTTTCTTCTACTCCTACCAGGCGTTTGGCAATAGTCACATTTTTGTTTCATCTTTGCTAACGCTCTAGTGGCTAAACTATTGAAACGAGGTGGGTCGAACATAAAGGATTGGTTAGATAATATAAAAAGCTCTCAGGAAAGTCTTCAATCTTTCTTCTACTCCTACCAGGGGCTTGGAAATAGTCACATTTTTGTTTCAACTTTGCTAACGCTCTAGTGGCTTAACTATTGAAACGAGGTCGGTCGAACATAAAGCATTGGTTAGATAATTTAAAGAGCTCTCAGGAAAGTCCCAAATTTTTCTTCTACTCTTACTAGGGGCTTGGCAATAGTCACATTTTTGTTTCAAATTTGCTAACGCTCTGAGGCTAAACTATTAGAACGAGGTGAGTCACAAATAAAGCATTGGTTAGATAATTTAAAGGGCTCTCAGGAAAGTCTTCAATCTTTCTTCTACTCCTACCAGGCGTTTGGCAATAGTCACATTTTTGATTCATCTTTGCTAACGCTCTAGTGGCTAAACTATTGAAACGAGGTGGGTCGAACATAAAGCACTGGTTAGATAATTTAAAGAGCTCTCAGGAAAGTCTTCAATCTTTCTTCTACTCCTACCAGGCGTTTGGCAATAGTCACATTTCTGTTTCAACTTTGCTAACAATCTAGCGGCTAAACTATTGGAACGAGGTGGGTCAAACATAAAGCATTGGTAAGATAATTTAAAGAGCTCTCAGGAAAGTCCCGTATTATTATTCTACTCTTACTAGGGGCTTGGCAATAGTCACATTTTAGTTTCAACTTTGCTAACGCTCTGAGGCTAAACTATTAGAACGAGGTAAGTCACAAATAAAGCATTGGTTAGATAATTTAAAGAGCTCTCAGGAAAGTCTTCAATCTTTCTTCTACTCCTATCAGGCGTTTGGCAATAGTCACATTTTTGTTTCAACTTTGCTAACGCTCTGAGGCTAAACTGTTTGAACGAGGTGGGTCGAACATAAAGCACTGGTTAGATAATTTAAAGAGCTCTCAGGAAAGTCTTCAATCTTTCTTCTACTCCTACCAGGCGTTTGGCAATAGTCACATTTCTGTTTCAACTTTGCTAACAATCTAGCGGCTAAACTATTGGAACGAGGTGGGTCAAACATAAAGCATTGGTAAGATAATTTAAAGAGCTCTCAGGAAAGTCCCGAATTATTATTCTACTCTTACTAGGGGCTTGGCAATAGTCACATTTTAGTTTCAACTTTGCTAACGCTCTGAGGCTAAACTATTAGAACGAGGTAAGTCACAAATAAAGCTTTGGTTAGATAATTTAAAGAGCTCTCAGGAAAGTCTTCAATCTTTCTTCTACTCCTATCAGGCGTTTGGCAATAGTCACATTTTTGTTTCAACTTTGCTAACGCTCTGAGGCTAAACTGTTTGAACGAGGTGGGTCGAACATAAAGCAATGGTTAGATAATTTAAAAAGCTCTCAGGGAAGTCTTCAATCTTTCCTCTACATCTACCATGGGCTTGGCAATAGTTGCATTTTTGTTTCAAATTTGCTAACGCTCTATCGGCTAAACTATTGGAACGAGGTGGGTCAAACATAAAGCATTGGTTAGATAATTTAAAGAGCTCTCAGGAAAGTCTTCAATCTGTCTTCTTCATCTGCCGGGGGCGTGGCAATAGTCACATTTTTTTTCAACTTTGCTAATGCTCTGAGGTTAAACTATTGGAACGAGGTGGGTCAAACATAAAGCAATGTTTAGATAATTTAAAGACCTCTTAGGAAAACCTTCTATCGTTCTTCTACTCGTACCAGGCGCTTGCCAATAGTCACATTTTTGTTTCACTTTTGATAACGCTCAAGCGGGTAAACTATTTGAACGAGGTGGGTCGAACATAAAGCATATGGTTAGTTTTAATTTAAAGTTTAAAACTCGTCAGTGGTGAACTTTCAATTTTGCTCGATATCGATTGCTAAATGTGCATATACAACAATATCGACTTTATGCCTAAATATAAGACTACGGAATCTTCCAAATGCATGCCGTTATACCGTATGGCTTTACAACTTCAGTCAGTTAAAGAAGGTTAGTTAACTTAAATATGTTAAACTAATGATTTGAACATCTCGATATCGATTGCTAAATGTGTATATACAAAATATCGACTTTATCCTAATATAAGATTACGGAATTTTTCCAAATGCACTGCCGTTATACCGTTATGGCTTTAACGAACTTCAGAAAAATTTCAAGTTAAAGAATGTTTAGTATTAATCTTAAATGATTTTGAAAACCTAATATATGTTTCGATTCTTCTAAATGTGGCTTACACGTTAGTCGACTTTATGTAAACTATAAGTCACGGATAAATGATGGTTAACGTTAACTAAACTTGTTAGAAATAAGAAGGTTTGAACTAAATTCGTTATCGATTGCTAAATGTGATATACAAGCAAATCGATTTTATACCTAAATATAAGATTACGGAATTCTTCCAAATGCACTGCCGTTATACCGTTATGGCTTTATGTAAACTTCAGTCAGATAAAGAAGGTTAATTTAACTAAATATGTTAAACTAATGATTTGAAGCATTTCGATATCGATTGCTAAATGTGTATATACAACAAATCGACTTTATGCCTACATATAAGACTACGGAATTCATCCAAATGCAGTGCCGTTATGCCGCCATGGCTTTAACCAACTTCAGATCGTTAAAGAAGGTTTATTAACTTAAATATGTTAAACTAATGAGTTGAACCATCTCGATATCGATTGCTTATGTGTATATACAAGAAAATCGACTTTATACCTAAATATAAGATTACGGAATTCTTCTAAATGCACTGCCGTTATGCCGCCATGACTTTATATCAACTTCAATACGTTAAAGAAGGTTAATTAACTTAAATATGTTAAACTAATGATTTGAAGCATTTCGTTATCGATTGCTAAATGTGTATATACAAAAAAAGCGACTTTATACCTAAATATAAGATTACGGAATTCTTCTAAATGCACTGCCGTTATGCCGCCATGACTTTAAGCCAACTTCAGATCGTTAAAGAAGGTTTATTAACTTAAATATGTTAAACTAATGAGTTGAACCATCTCGATATCGATTGCTAATGTGTATATACAAAAAAATCGATTTTATACCTAAATAAAAAATTACGGAATGCTTCCAAATGCACTGCCGTTATACCGTTATGGCTTTACGTAAACTTCAGTACGAAAAAGAAGGTTTATTAACTTAAATATGTTAAACCAGTTATTTGAAGCATTTCGATATCGATTGCTTAATGCATATATAAAAGAAAATCGACTTCACACCTAAATTATGCCGCCATGGCTTTATATCAATTCAATAAGTTAAAGAAGGTTAATTAACTTAAATATGTTAAACTAATGATTTGAAGCATTTCGATATCGATTGCTAAATGTGTATGTACAACAAAATCTACTTTATACCTAAATATAAGATTACGGAATTCTTCTAAATGCACTGCCGTTATCCCGCCATGGCTTTATGCCAACATCCGTTAGTTAAAGATGGTTAATTAACTTAAATATGTTAAACTTATGATTTGAAGCATTTCGATATCGATTGCTACATGTGTATGTACAACAAAATCTACTTTATACCTAAATATGAGATAACGGAATTCATATAAATATACTGCCGTTATGGCTTTATGTAAACTTCAGTAAGATAAAGAAGGTTAATTAACTTAAATATGCTAAACCAGTTATTTGAAGCATTTCGATATCGACTGCAAAATGTGTATATACAAGAAAATCGACTTTATACCTAAATATAAGATTACGGAATTCTTCTAAATGCACTGTCGTTATGCCGCCATGGCTTTATATCAACTTCAATACGTTAAAGAAGGTTAATTAACTTAAATATGTTAAACTAATGATTTGAAGCATTTCGTTATAGATTGCTAAATGTGTATATACAAGAAAATCGACTTTATACCTAAATATAAGATTACGGAATTCTTCTAAAAGCACTGCCGTTATGCCGTCATGGCTTTAAGCCAACTTCAGATCGTTAAAGAAGGTTAATTAACTTAAATATGTTAAACTAATGATATTAAAATGAAACGAGGAGTTTGGAGTTTTATATTATAAAGTTCTTTAATTCACGTTTTCTTATGGACTGCTTACAAAAAACTGAACTGAGTAGAAAATGGAAATATATCATAAACTGTAAATACATAGATGCGTGGAATGGAATAATTCAAGGTTGCAATAAATAGTATTATCTAAAATATACATTGGTAGTCTAAACTACTTCGTTGCGCCAACACCTCCCCTCGAAGTAGTGAGGCTACTTGTCATGCCTAACGCTGCTGAACATTTGCAATGTTTGACGCTGCTCAAGCTTTTCGTTAAGACGTCTGCTGGCATCTCTTCGGTGGGCATATATGTTAACGTGATTCTTCCGCTTTGGTGACATTGTTTGATGAAATGATGGCGCACGTCGATATGCTTTGTACGCGAGCTGTAGCCTAAGCACTGAATTAGTTTTTGAGCGCTTTGGCTGTCGTTGAATAATGTAGTGTTCTCATACGATATGCCGAAATCTTTAAAAATGCCTTGGAGATATATAGCTTCTTTCGTCGCTTCTGTAATTGCCATATATTCGGCTTCGGTACTGGAGAGCGCAACGGTGCGTTGTTTACGCGCCTCCCAACTTACTGCTGCGCCAGCCACTATGAACGCATATCCACTATAGGATCGCCTGTCTATTATATTTGCACCCCAATCTGCATCTACCACACCATATAGGCTATTGTCGTTTTGCGAATAGAGGAGACCATAATTTCTGGTACCATTTAAGTAACGTAGAATTCGTTTTGCGGCTTTCCAGTGCTGCTCGTTGTATTTCGTATTAAACTGGCTCATATAATTTACTGCGAAAGCTATGTCTGGCCTTGTTGTAACTGCTAAGTACATGAGTGTTCCTATAAGTCTTTGATACGGATAACTCTTCATAGCTTCTTCATCGACTTTAATTGGTTTTTCAATTTGGAAGTTCATTTCTAGAAGTGTTTTTGCTGGTTTGCAATTAGCCATATTGAATCGTTGTAAAATAGTTTCAGTATAAGCTGGTTGCGATAAAAATACTTGATGTGAGTTTAAATTCTGCTTAAAGTCAATGCCAACGCAACGCTTTACTGGACCAATATCTTTCATTTCAAATGATTCGCTTAATGCCTTCTTGATACTTTTTAGTAACATATTATCGTTTGACGCTAGTAACAAATCGTCTACGTATATTGTTAGTATTAAAATTTGTTTACCTTTTTGTTTGATAAAAAGACATGGATCTTGTGTAGATGCTTCCAAACCAAGCTGTTTCAATTTAGTTGTCAATCGATTGTACCACATCAAACCGGATTGTCGTAGTCCATATAGGGCCTTTTTCAGTAAGCATACGGGATTACGGTTTTTCATCGCTGTAAGCCACTTTTCTGCAGTCTCTTCGACATTTTTACTATGCTTTGTTATACCCTGACTACCTGTAGGCTCACCTGATTTTATTTTGTTCAAAACTTCAATTAACATTTCTGGGACTTGCAAGTATACGACTTCTTCTAGTTCTCCATTGAGATACGCAGTAACGACATCCATTTGATGGATTTCTAAGTCCATTTTAGCTGCCATTGCTGCAAGCAGACGGATTGATGTATACCGTGCCACTGGCGAGTAAGTATCGTGGAAATCCTCCCCTTGACGTTGAGCATATCCTTTCGCAACGAGACGTGCTTTCTTCTGACCATTTTCTTTCGTTCGCAGTACTAAACGGCTGCCAATAATTTTACTGTTTTTAGGTTGATTGATTATGTCCCATGTTTCGTTTGAAATTATTGCCAAATACTCATCTTCAATAGCCTTCTTCCATTCTAATGAATAATTACTGGTATCTTCTTCGAACCAACTTGACGGACTTTCGTGTATACCAATACACGCCAATTCACTTATTTCAGACTCTTCGTCTTTATTTTGAGTTTCGCAATTATTTTCTTTTGAATGGTGATAAACCTTTTTCGGTCTTCCGCGCAAACCAGTCTTAAGCTTTTTCGGACGACCTTTACCACGTTTAACTTCTGTTTCATTTTGGTCACTGTTACACGTTTCAAACTCACTTGCTGTTTCATCACAGTCTTGCATTGATACTGATTTTTCAAGCGTCTTTGTTTCTAATTCAATAGTATTATTTTGCATTTCGATTATTTCTTCATATTCGTTTTTGAAACCGAATTCGTCTATATATTTAACGTCACGACTAATGATAATGTCTCGTTTATTTTTGGACCATAAGCGATAAGCTTTCGATTCGGACGAATATCCGACAAACACACACTGTTCAGATCGAGACTCGAATTTACCTTTCGATTGTTGTTTGTTTAACACATAGGCTTTTGAGCCAAACACTTTCATATGAGTAACTGTTGGAATTTTACCAGTCCATGTTTTATGTGGGACTTCTCCCGTAGATTTTGTAATACACCGATTTCTTATATAGCATGAAGTGTTTATTGCTTCAGCCCAGAACGAAGGAGGAACACCAGCTTGCTTCATCAAGCACCTAGCCATTTCCACCAGCGTCCTGTTCTTTCGTTCAGCAACTCCGTTTTGCTGTGGAGTATGCGGGGTTGTTAAACGTCGTTTAATTCCGTATTTTTGCAAAAATATATCAAACTCACGATTACAATATTCGCGCCCATTGTCAGATTGCAATGCTTTTATTTTTTTACCCGTGAATGTCTCTGCCGCACTTTTGAACTTTTTGAACGCTTCTAGCACATCTGACTTTTGCCTTATAAAGTGAATTTCACACCATCGAGATTTGTCATCAATAAATGTAACAAAATAATTTTTTCCACCGTTTGAGCTGCACCGCATAGGACCACATACATCACTATGCACTATTTCTAGTAAATCATTGGTACGATTATTAGAGCTTTTGGGAAAAACTGTACGAGTTTGCTTCTCACTCAAACATATTTCACATGCCGATAAACTTTCTTTTGTGTTTACTTTTAGTCCATGTACATCGCCGTTTTTGGCCATTTCTTTTAAATCTCGCTCGTTAAGATGACCCATTCGGCAGTGCCATAGATTTATATCACTTATATTCTGAGCTAAATATGCACTATTTTTACTGTCTTTCATAAAATATAAATTGCCATTTCGTTCTGCAGTAAACAACACTTTTTCGTTTTTATCAATAACAATCGCATCGTTTTTGCGAAAATGTACTTCATACCCTTTGTCCGTCATTTTCGACACGGACAACAAATTAGTACGTAAATCTGGCACATAAAGCACACCTGTTAATGTTATATTCTTTTCGAACCCTTTCTCGTCTATTTTCACTTTAATGTCTCCTGCACCAGTGATTTTTGTAGAATCGTTATTGGCTAAACTTAACACTTGATTCAATTCTTTAACTTCAAGAAAATTATTTTTGTTAGAACTCATGTGCGAAGTGCACCCACTGTCCAAACACCAGTTGTCAATTCCATTTGGACACAAAAAAACAGATTCGGTTGCTCTAAGAGAAGCATTTTTCTCTTCGCTTTTGTTCGCACTGTGATTATTACGGTTATTCAAACGACAATTTTTTGCATAATGACCGTTTTTACCACACTTATAGCAACAAAAATTTCGTTTCGTTTCTGATTGTTTTTCACCACTGGATCGATCGTTATTGTTTTTACTTTTGTTGAATACATTTGCTTTTGTCATATTTTTTGCATATAGAGCATCACTCTCACTACGCTCATTTTTTGCTTTTCGCGATTCCCACTCTTCTAATATTTTTACACGAAGCATTGCGGGTTTTGGCAAATCATCGCGTGTTTCAAGTGCACACCGAAATGTTTCATATGAGTCTGGTAAGCTATATAATAATAAGATTGCGAGCAAATCGTCACCGATTTCAACCCCTATTTCCTTTAACTTAGCGACCGCGTCAAAAAAATCATTTAAATGGTTTCTAACCAAATCACACTCTTTCATACGTGACAGCGCCACTCTCTTTAACAACGTAGCTTTTCTAGCGGGGCCTTTCGACTCGTATGTCGTTTGTAATTTTTGCCACATTTTCTGCGAGGTTGTACATTCAGAAATTTGATTTAATTCTGTGGGACTTATTGCAAGCATAATATCCGCACACGCCTTTCCGTCGTTTATTTTCCACAAATTTGCGCCTGCTTCATCAATTGGACATTCTATTTTACCGTTTGCGTATGCCCATAAATCATTTTTTACCAAAACTGCGCGCATATGCAGCTTCCATGTGTCGAAATTTTCCGCGTTTAGCGGCTCGATACGTGCGACTCCTGCCATACTCAAAATTTTCGCTTAAATTTCTTTTTGAAATTTATACCACGCGTGTAACCGACAGACTTTTCACGCCGCGAAAAACTTTTATAGCTGTCTATAATATAAAACTCTTTTGTGATGGGTCTGGGCCCATAACCTATTAAAATGAAACGAGGAGTTTGGAGTTTTATATTATAAAGTTCTTTAATTCACGTTTTCTTATGGACTGCTTACAAAAAACTGAACTGAGTAGAAAATGGAAATATATCATAAACTGTAAATACATAGATGCGTGGAATGGAATAATTCAAGGTTGCAATAAATAGTATTATCTAAAATATACATTGGTAGTCTAAACTACTTCGTTGCGCCAACAAATGATTTGAAGCATTTCGATATCGTTTGCTAAATGTGTATATACAAGAAAATCGCCTTTATACATAAATGTAAGACTACGGAATTCTTCCAATTGTATTGTCGTTATGCTGCCATGGCTTTACATCAATTTTAAAACGTTAAAGAAGGTTAATTAACTTAAATATGTTCAACTAATGATTTAAGGCATTTCGATATCGATTGCTAAATGTGTATATACAAGAAAATCGACTTTTTAGCTAAATATAAGATAACGGAATTCTTCCAAATGCACTGCCGTTATGCCGCCATGGCTATATGCCAACTTCAGATCGTTAAAGAAGGTTTATTAACATAAATATGTTAAACGAATGATTTGAAGCATTTCGATATCGATAGCTTAATGTGTATATACAAGAAAATCGACTTTTTACCTAAATATAAGATAACGGAATTCTTCCAAATGCACTGCCGTTATACCGTTTTGGCTTTATGTAAACTTCAGTAAGATAAAGAAGGTACGTTAACTTAAATATTTTAAACTAATGATTTGAAGCATTTCGATATTAATTGCTAAATGTGTATATACAACAAAGCCGACTTTATACCTAAATATAAGATTACGGAATTCTTCCAAATCTACTGTCGTTATGCCGCCATGGCTTTATATCACCTTCATTACGTTAAAGAAGGTTAACTAACTCAAATATGTTAGACGAATGATTTGAAGCATTTCGACATCGATAACTAAATGTGTATATACAAGAAAATCGACTTTTTACCTAAATATAAGATAACGGAATTCTTCCAAATGCACTGCCGTTATACCGTTTTGGCTTTATGTAAACTTCAGTAAGATAAAGAAGGTTAGTTAACTTAAATATGTTAGACTAATGATTTGAAGCATTTCGATATCGATTGCTAAATGTGTATGTACAACAGAATCGACTTTGTACCTAAATATAAGATAACGGAATTCATATAAATATACTGCCGTTATGCCGTTATTGCTTTATGCAAACTTCAGTAAGATAAAGAAGGTTAATTAACGGAAATATGCTAAACCAGTTATTTGATGCATTTCGATATCGATTGCTAAATGTGTAAATACAAGAAAATCGACTTTGTACCTAAATATAAAATTATAACATTACGGAATACTTCTAAATGCACTGCCGTTATACCGTTAAGGCTTTATGTAGACTTCAGTAAGCTAAAAAGCGTTTATTAACTTAATATGTTAAACTAATGATATGAAGCGTTTCGATATCGATAGCTAAATGTATATATATAAGAAAATCGACTTTATACCTAAATATAAGATTACGGAATTCTTCTACATGCACTGCCATTATGCCGCCATGGCTATATGCCAACTTCAGATCGTTAAAGAAGGTTTGTTAACATAAATATGATAAACGAATGATTTGAAGCATTTCGATATCGATAGCTAAATGTGTATATACAAGAAAATCGATTTTATACCTAAATATAAGATTACGGAATTCTTCTACATGCACTGCCGTTATGCCGCCCTGGCTATATGCCAACTTCAGATCGTTAAAGAAGGTTAATTAACTTTGATATGTTAAACTAATGATTTGAAGCACTTCGTTATCGATTGCTAAATGTTTATATACAAGAAAATTGACTTTATACCTAAATATAACACTGCGGAATTCTTCCAAATGTACTGTCGTTATGCCGCCATGGCTTTATATCAACTTCAATACGTTAAAGAAGGTTAATTAACTTAAATATGTTAAACTTATGATATGAAGCATTTCGATATCGTTTGCTAAATGCGTATATACAACAAAATCGACTTTATACCTAAATATAAGATTACGGAATTCTTCTAAATGCACTGTCGTTATGGCTTTATGTCAACTTCAGTTCGCTAAAGGAGGTTTATTAACTTAAATATGTTAAACCAGTTATCTGAAGCATTTCGATATCGATTGCGAAATGTATATATACAAGAAAGTCGACTTGATATATAAAATTATAACATTACGGAGTTCTTCTAAATGCACTGCCGTTATACCGTTAAGGCTTTATATAGACCTCAGTATGCTAAAAAATGTTTAATAACTTAATATGTTAAACTAATGATTTGAAGCATTTCGATATCGATAGCTAAATGTGTATATACAAGAAAATCGACTTTATACCTAAATATAAGATTACGGAATTCTTCTACATGCACTGCCGTTATGCCGTCATGGCTATATGCAAACTTCAGATCGTTAAAGAAGGTTTATTAACTTAAATATATTAAACTAATGAGTTGAACCATCTCGATATCGATTGCTATATGTGTTTATTCAACAAAATCGACTTTATTCCTAAATATAAGATTACGCAATTTTTCCAAATGCACTGCCGTTATACCGCTATGGCTTTATGTAAACTTCAGTAAGAAAAAGAAGGATAATTAACTTAAATATGTTAAACTAATGATTTGAAGCATATCGATATCGAATGCAAATTGTGTATATACAAGAAAATCGACTTTATACCTAAATATAAGATTACGGAATTCTTCTAAATGCACTGCCGTTATGCCGCCATGGCTTTATGCAAACTTCCGTTCGTTAAAGAAGGTTTATTAAATTAAATATATTAAACTAATGATTTGAAGCATTTCGATATCGATTGCTTAATGTGTATTTATAAGAAAATCGACTTTATACCTAAATATAAGCTAACGGAATTCTTCTACATGCACTGCCGTTATGCCGCCATGGCTTTATGCCAACTTCAGTTCGTTAAAGAAGGTTTATTAGCTTAAATATGTTAAACTAATGAGTTGAAGCATCTCGATATCGGTTGCTAAATGTGTTTATATACAAAATCGACTTTATACCTAAATATAAGTTTACGAATTCTTCCAAATGCACTGCCGTTATGGCTTTATGTTAACTTCAGTAAGATAAAGAAGGATAATTAACTTCAATATGTTAAACTAATGATTTGAAGCATTTCGATATCGATTGCTAAATGTGTATATACAAGAAAATCGACTTTATACCTAAATATAAGCTAACGGAATTCTTCTACATGCACTGCCGTTATGCCGACATGGCTTTATGCCAACTTCAGTTCGTTAAAGAAGGTTTATTAGCTTAAATATGTTAAACTAATGAGTTGAAGCATCTCGATATCGGTTGCTAAATGTGTTTATATACAAAATCGACTTTATACCTAAATATAAGATTACGTAATTCTTCTACATGCACTGCCGTTATGCCGTCATGGCTATATGCAAACTTCAGATCGTTAAAGAAGGTTTGTTAACATAAATATGATAAACGAATGATTTGAAGCATTTCGATATCGATAGCTAAATGTGTATATACAAGAAAATCGACTTTATACCTAAATATAAGATTACGGAATTCTTCTACATGCACTGCCGTTATGCCGCCCTGGCTATATGCCAACTTCAGATCGTTAAAGAAGGTTAATTAACTTTGATATGTTAAACTAATGATTTGAAGCACTTCGTTATCGATTGCTAAATGTTTATATACAAGAAAATTGACTTTATACCTAAATATAACACTGCGGAATTCTTCCAAATGTACTGTCGTTATGCTAAATGTGTATATACAAGAAAATCGACTTTTTAGTTAAATATAAGATAACGGAATTCTTCCAAATGCACTGCCGTTATGCCGCCATGGCTATATGCCAACTTCAGATCGTTAAAGAAGGTTTATTAACATAAATATGTTAAACGAATGATTTGAAGCATTTCGATATCGATAGCTTAATGTGTATATACAAGAAAATCGACTTTTTACCTAAATATAAGATAACGGAATTCTTCCAAATGCACTGCCGTTATACCGTTTTGGCTTTATGTAAACTTCAGTAAGATAAAGAAGGTACGTTAACTTAAATATTTTAAACTAATGATTTGAAGCATTTCGATATTAATTGCTAAATGTGTATATACAACAAAGCCGACTTTATACCTAAATATAAGATTACGGAATTCTTCCAAATCTACTGTCGTTATGCCGCCATGGCTTTATATCACCTTCATTACGTTAAAGAAGGTTAACTAACTCAAATATGTTAGACGAATGATTTGAAGCATTTCGACATCGATAGCTAAATGTGTATATACAAGAAAATCGACTTTTTACCTAAATATAAGATAACGGAATTCTTCCAAATGCACTGCCGTTATACCGTTTTGGCTTTATGTAAACTTCAGTAAGATAAAGAAGGTTAGTTAACTTAAATATGTTAGACTAATGATTTGAAGCATTTCGATATCGATTGCTAAATGTGTATGTACAACAGAATCGACTTTGTACCTAAATATAAGATAACGGAATTCATATAAATATACTGCCGTTATGCCGTTATTGCTTTATGCAAACTTCAGTAAGATAAAGAAGGTTAATTAACGGAAATATGCTAAACCAGTTATTTGATGCATTTCGATATCGATTGCTAAATGTGTAAATACAAGAAAATCGACTTTGTACCTAAATATAAAATTATAACATTACGGAATACTTCTAAATGCACTGCCGTTATACCGTTAAGGCTTTATGTAGACTTCAGTAAGCTAAAAAGCGTTTATTAACTTAATATGTTAAACTAATGATATGAAGCGTTTCGATATCGATAGCTAAATGTATATATATAAGAAAATCGACTTTATACCTAAATATAAGATTACGGAATTCTTCTACATGCACTGCCATTATGCCGCCATGGCTATATGCCAACTTCAGATCGTTAAAGAAGGTTTGTTAACATAAATATGATAAACGAATGATTTGAAGCATTTCGATATCGATAGCTAAATGTGTATATACAAGAAAATCGACTTTATACCTAAATATAAGATTACGGAATTCTTCTACATGCACTGCCGTTATGCCGCCCTGGCTATATGCCAACTTCAGATCGTTAAAGAAGGTTAATTAACTTTGATATGTTAAACTAATGATTTGAAGCACTTCGTTATCGATTGCTAAATGTTTATATACAAGAAAATTGACTTTATACCTAAATATAACACTGCGGAATTCTTCCAAATGTACTGTCGTTATGCCGCTATGGCTTTATATCAACTTCAATACGTTAAAGAAGGTTAATTAACTTAAATATGTTAAACTTATGATATGAAGCATTTCGATATCGTTTGCTAAATGCGTATATACAACAAAATCGACTTTATACCTAAATATAAGATTACGGAATTCTTCTAAATGCACTGTCGTTATGGCTTTATGTCAACTTCAGTTCGCTAAAGGAGGTTTATTAACTTAAATATGTTAAACCAGTTAACTGAAGCATTTCGATATCGATTGCGAAATGTATATATACAAGAAAGTCGACTTGATATATAAAATTATAACATTACGGAGTTCTTCTAAATGCACTGCCGTTATACCGTTAAGGCTTTATATAGACCTCAGTATGCTAAAAAATGTTTAATAACTTAATATGTTAAACTAATGATTTGAAGCATTTCGATATCGATAGCTAAATGTGTATATACAAGAAAATCGACTTTATACCTAAATATAAGTTTACGGAATTCTTCTACATGCACTGCCGTTATGCCGTCATGGCTATATGCAAACTTCAGATCGTTAAAGAAGGTTTATTAACTTAAATATATTAAACTAATGAGTTGAACCATCTCGATATCGATTGCTATATGTGTTTATTCAACAAAATCGACTTTATTCCTAAATATAAGATTACGCAATTTTTCCAAATGCACTGCCGTTATACCGCTATGGCTTTATGTAAACTTCAGTAAGAAAAAGAAGGATAATTAACTTAAATATGTTAAACTAATGATTTGAAGCATATCGATATCGAATGCAAATTGTGTATATACAAGAAAATCGACTTTATACCTAAATATAAGATTACGGAATTCTTCTAAATGCACTGCCGTTATGCCGCCATGGCTTTACGCAAACTTCCGTTCGTTAAAGAAGGTTTATTAAATTAAATATATTAAACTAATGATTTGAAGCATTTCGATATCGATTGCTTAATGTGTATTTATAAGAAAATCGACTTTATACCTAAATATAAGCTAACGGAATTCTTCTACATGCACTGCCGTTATGCCGCCATGGCTTTATGCCAACTTCAGTTCGTTAAAGAAGGTTTATTAGCTTAAATATGTTAAACTAATGAGTTGAAGCATCTCGATATCGGTTGCTAAATGTGTTTATATACAAAATCGACTTTATACCTAAATATAAGTTTACGGAATTCTTCCAAATGCACTGCCGTTATGGCTTTATGTTAACTTCAGTAAGATAAAAAAGGATAATTAACTTCAATATGTTAAACTAATGATTTGAAGCATTTCGATATCGATTGCTAAATGTGTATATACAAGAAAATCGACTTTATACCTAAATATAAGCTAACGGAATTCTTCTACATGCACTGCCGTTATGCCGACATGGCTTTATGCCAACTTCAGTTCGTTAAAGAAGGTTTATTAGCTTAAATATGTTAAACTAATGAGTTGAAGCATCTCGATATCGGTTGCTAAATGTGTTTATATACAAAATCGACTTTATACCTAAATATAAGATTACGTGATTCTTCTAAATGCACTGCCGTTATGCCGTAAAGGCGTTTGTAGACTCCAGTAAGATAAAGAAGGTTTATTAAATTAAATATGTTAAACCAGTTATCTGAAGCATTTCGATATCGATTGCGAAATGTATATATACAAGAAAATCGTTTTTATACCTAAATATAAGATTACGGAACTCTTCCACATGTACTGTCCTTATGCCGCCATGGCTTTATATCACCTTCAATACGTTAAAGAAGGTTAAATATTTTAAATATGTTAAACTTATGATCTGAAGCATTTCGATATCGATTGCTAAATGTGTAAATACAAGAAAATCGACTTTATACCTAAATATAAAATTATAACATTACGGAATTCTTCTAAATGCACTGCCGTTATACGGTTAAGGCTTTATGTAGACTTCAGTAAGCTAAAAAATGTTTATTAACTTAATATGTTAAACTAATGATTTGAAGCATTTCGATATCGATAGCTAAATGTGTATATACAAGAAAATCGACTTTATACCTAAATATAAGATTACGGAATTCTTCTACATGCACTGCCGTTATGCCGTCATGGCTATAAGCAAACTTCAGATCGTTAAAGAAGGTTTATTAACTTAAATATGTTAAACTAATGAGTTGAACCATCTCGATATCGATTGCTAAATGTGTATATACAACAAAATCGACTTTATACCTAAATATAAGCTAACGGAATTATTCTACATGCACTGCCGTTATGCCGCCATGGCTTTATGCCAACTTCAGTTCGTTAAAGAAGGTTTATTAGCTTAAATATGTTAAACTAATGAGTTGAAGCATCTCAGTATCGATTGCTAAATGTGTTTAAATAGAAAATCGACTTTATACCTAAATATAAGTTTACGGAATTCTTCCAAATGCACTGCCGTTATACCGCTATGGCTTTATGTAAACTTCAGTAAGAAAAAGAAGAATAATTAACTTAAATATGTTAAACTAATGATTTGAAGCATATCGATATCGATTGCTAAATGTGTATATACAAGAAAATCGACTTTATACCAAAATATAAGATTACAGAATTCTTCTAAATGCACTGCCGTTATGCCGCCATGGCTTTACGCCAACTTCCGTTCGTTAAAGAAGGTTTATTAAATTAAATATGTTAAACTAATGATTTGAAGCATTTCGATATCGATTACTAAATGTGTATATATAAGAAAATCGACTTTATACATAAATATAAGATTACGGAATTCCTCTAAATGCACTGCCGTTATGCCGCCATGGCTTTAAGCCAACTTAAATAAGATAAAGAGGGCTAATTAACTTAAATATGTTAAACTAATGATTTGAAGCATCTCGATATCGATTGCTAAATGTGTATATACAAGAAAATCGACTTTATACCTAAATATAAGCTAACGGAATTCTTCTACATGCACTGCCGTTATGCCGCCATGGCTTTATGCCAACTTCAGTTCGTTAAAGAAGGTTTATTAGCTTAAATATGTTAAACTAATGAGTTGAAGCATCTCGATATCGATTGCTAAATGTGTTTATAAACAAAATCGACTTTATACCTAAATATAAGTTTACGGAATTCTTCCAAATGCACTGCCGTTATGGCTTTATGTTAACTTCAGTAAGATAAAGAAGGTTAGTTAACTAAATATGTTAAAATAATGATTTGAAGATTTTCGATATCGATTGCTTAATGTGTAAATACAAGAATATAGACTTTATACCTAAATATAAGATTACGGAATTCTTCTACATGCACTGTCGTTATGGTGCCATGGCTTTATATCACCTTCATTACTTTAAAGAAGGTTAATTAACTTAAATATGTTAAACTAATGATTTGAAGCATTTCGATATCGATTGCTAAATGAGTATATACAAGAAAATCGACTTTATACCTAAATATAACATTACGAAATTCTTCGAAATGCGCTGCCGTTGTGCCGTTAAGGCTTTTGTAGACTTCAGTAATATAAAGAGGGTTAAGTAACTTAAATATGTTAAACTAATGATTTGAAGCATTTCGATATGGATTGCTAAATGAGTATATACAAAAAAATTGGCATCATACTTAAATATAAGATTACGTAATTCTTCCAAATGTACTGTCGTTATGCCGCCATGGCTTTGTATCACCTTCAATACGTTAAAGATGGTTTATTAACTTAAATATGTTACACTAATGATTTGAAGCATTTCGATATCGATTGCCAAATGAGTATATACAATAAAATCGAATTCATACCTAAATATAAGATTACGTAGTTCTTCTAAATGCACTGCTGTTATGCCGTTAAGGCCTTTGTAGACTTCAGTAAAATAAAGAGCTTTAATTAACTTAAATATGTTAAACTAATGATTTGAAAAATTTCGATATCGATTGCTAAATGTGTATGTACAAAAAAATCGAATTTATACCTAAATATAAGATAACGGAATTCATATAAATATACTGCCGTTATGGCCTTATGTAAACTTCAGAAAGATAAGGAAGGTTAATTAACTTAAATATGCTAAACCAGTTATTTGAAGCATTTCGATATCGACTGCAAAATGTGTATATACAGAAAAATCGACTTTATGCCTTAATATAGGACTACGGAATTCTTTCAAATGCAGTGCCGTTATGGCTTTATGTCAACTTCAGTTCGCTAAAGGAGGTTTATTAGCTAAAATATGTTAAACCAGTTATCTGAAGCATTTTGATATCGATTGCGAAATGTATATATACAAGAAAATCGACTTTATACCTAAATATAAGATTACGGAATTCTTCCACAGGTACTGTCGTTATGCCGCCATAGCTTTATATCAACTTCAATACGTTAAAGAAGATTAATTAACTTAAATATGTTAAACTAATGATTTGAAGCATTTCGATATCGCATGCTAAATGTGTATATACAAGAAAATCGAATTTATACCTAAATATAAGATAACGGGATTCTTCTAAATGCACTGCCGTTATGCCGCCATGGCTTTATATCAACTTCAATACGTTAAAAAAGATTAATTATCTTAAATATGTTAAACTAATGTTTTGAAGCATTTCGATATAGATTGCTAAATGTGTATATAGAACAAAATCGACTTTATACCTAAATATAACATTACGGAATTCTTCTAAATGCACTGCCGTTATGCCGCCATGGCTTTAGATCAACTTCAATACGTTAAAGAAGATTAATTAACTTAAATATGTTAAATTAATGATTTGAAGCATTTCGATATCGCTTGCTAAATGTGTATATACAAGAAAATCGACTTTATACCTAAATATAAGTTTACGGAATTCTTCCAAATGCACTGCCGTTATGCCGTCATGGCTTTATGCCAACTTCAGCTCGTTAAAGAAGGTTTATTAACTTAAATATGTTAAACTAATGATTTGAAGCATTTCGATATCGCTTGCTAAATGTGTATATACAACAAAATTGACTTTATACCTAAATATGACATTACGGAATTCTTCTAAATGCACTGCCGTTATGCCGCTATGGCTTTATATCAACTTCAATACGTTAAAGAAGGTTAATTAACTTAAATATGTTAAACTAATGATATGAAGCATTTCGATATCGCTTGCTAAATGTGTATATACAAGAAAATCGATTTTATACCTAAATATAAGATTACGGAGTTCTTCTAAATGCACTGCCGTTATGCCGCCATGGCTTTAGATCAACTTCAATACGCTAAAGAAGATTAATTAACTTAAATATGTTAAACTAATGATTTGAAGCATTTCGATATCGCTTGCTAAATGTGTATATACAAGAAAATCGACTTTTTAGTTAAATATAAGATAACGGAATTCTTCTACATGCACTGCCGTTGTACCGCCATGGCTTTATGCCAACTTCAGTTCGTTAAAGAAGGTTTATTAACTTAAATATGTTAAACTAATGATTTGAAGCATTTCGCTATCGCTTGCTAAATGTGTATATACAACAAAATCGACTTTATACCTAAATATAACATTACGGAATTCTTCTAAATGCACTGCCGTTATGCCGCTGTGGCTTTATATCAACTTCAATATGTTAAAGAAGGTTAATTAACTTAAATATGTTAAACTTATGATTTGAAGCATTTCGATATCGCTTGCTAAATGTGTATATACAAGAAAATCGACTTTATACCTAAATATAAGATTACGGAATTCTTCTACATGCACTGCCGTAATGCCGCCGTGGCTGTATGCCAACTTCAGATCGTTAAAGAAGGTTTATTAACTTAAATATGTTAAGCTAATGAGTTGAAGCATCTCGATATCGATTGCTAAATGTCTATAAACAACAAAATCGACTTTATACCTAAATATAACATTACGGAATTCTTCTACATGCACTGCCGTAATGCCGCCGTGGCTATATGCCAACTTCAGATCGTTAAAGAAGGTTTATTAACTTAAATATGTTAAGCTAATGAGTTGAAGCATCTCGATATCGATTGCTAAATGTGTATATACAACAAAATCGACTTTATACCTAAATATAAGATTACGGAATTCTTCTACATGCACTGCCGTAATGCCGCCGTGGCTATATGCCAACTTCAGATCGTTAAAGAAGGTTTATTAACTTAAATATGTTAAGCTAATGAGTTGAAGCATCTCGATATCGATTGCTAAATGTAAATATACAACAAAATCGACTTTATACCTAAATATAACATTACGGAATTCTTCTACATGCACTGCCGTAATGCCGCCGTGGCTATATGCCAACTTCAGATCGTTAAAGAAGGTTTATTAACTTAAATATGTTAAACTAATGAGTTGAAGCATCTCGATATCGATTGCTAAATGTGTATATACAACAAAATCGACTTTATACCTAAATAAAAGATTACGGAATTCTTCTAAATGCACTGCCGTTATGCCGCCATGGCTTTAGATCAACTTCAATACGTTAAAGAAGGTTAATTAAATTAAATATGTTAAACTAATGATTTGAAGCATTTCGATATCGCTTGTATATACAAGAAAATCAGGTTTATTAACTTAAATATGTTAAGCTAATGAGTTGAAGCATCTCGATATCGATTGCTAAATGTGTAAATACAACAAAATCGACTTTATACCTAAATATAAAATTACGGAATTCTTCTACATGCACTGCCGTTATGCCGCCATGTCTTTATGCCAACTTCAGTTCGTTATAGAAGGTCAATTAACTTAAATATGTTAAACTAATGATTTGAAGCATCTCGATATCGATTGCTTAATGTGTATATACAACAAAATCGACTTTATACCTAAATATAACATTACAGAATTTTTCTACATGCACTGCCGTTATGCCGCCATGGCCTTATGCCAACTTCAGTTCGTTATAGAAGGTTTATTAACTTAAATATGTTAAACTAATGAGTTGAAGCATCTCGATATCGATTGCTAAATGTGTATATACAACAAAATCGACTTTATACCTAAATATAAGATTACGGGTTTCTTCTAAATGCACTGCCGTTATGCCGCCATGGCTTTAGATTAACTTCAATACGTTAAAGAAGGTTAATTAACTTAAATATGTTAAACTAATGATTTCAAGCATTTCGATATCGCTTGCTAAATGTGTACATACAAGAAAATCGACTTTATACCTAAATATAAGTTAACGGAATTCTTCCACAGGCACTGCCGTTATGCCGCCATGGCTTTATGCCAACTTCAGTTCGTTAAAGAAGGTTTATTAACTTAAATATGTTAAACTAATGATTAGACTTTATACCTAAATATAAGATTACGGAATTCTTCTACATGCACTGTCGTTATGGTGCCATGGCTTTATATCACCTTCATTACGGTAAAGAAGGTTAATTAACTTAAATATGCTAAACCAGTTATTTGAAGCATTTCGATATCGACAGCAAAATGTGTATATACAGAAAAATCGACTTTATGCCTTAATATAGGACTACGGAATTCTTTCAAATGTAGTGCCGTTATGGCTTTATGTCAACTTCAGTTCGCTAAAGGAGGTTTATTAGCTAAAATATGTTAAACCAGTTATCTGAAGCATTTCGATATCGATTGCGAAATGTATATATACAAGAAAATCGACTTTATACCTAAATATAAGATTTCGGAATTCTTCCACAGGTACTGTCGTTATGCCGCCATAGCTTTATATCAACTTCAATACGTTAAAGAAGATTAATTAATTTAAATATGTTAAACTAATGATTTGAAGCATTTCGATATCGCATGCTAAATGTGTATATACAAGAAAATCGAATTTATACCTAAATATAAGATAACGGGATTCTTCTAAATGCACTGCCGTTAGGCCGCCATGGCTTTATATCAACTTCAATACGTTAAAGAAGATTAATTATCTTAAATATGTTAAACTA